>JAGFNQ010003554.1:0-107140 GCA_024364735.1 Boesenbergia rotunda
GATACAACCTGAAGGTTTCACATCGGTTGATAAAACCAAAGTATGCAAGCTTCGACGATCCATATATGGACTGAAGCAAGCATCCAGGAGCTGGAACATCCGTTTTGATGAGACAATCAAAGAGTTTGATTTCTCACAAAATCCTGACGAACCTTGTGTGTACAAGAAGGTTAGTGGGAGTGCAGTCGTATTCCTAGTATTATATGTCGATGACATATTACTTATAGGAAACGATATATCAGTCTTACAGACAGTTAAAATTTGGTTGTCCAAAACTTTCTCCATGAAAGACCTGGGAGAAGCAACCTATATCCTTGGAATTAGAATCTATAGAGATAGATCAAAACGGTTGCTTGGTCTTTCGCAGTCTACATATATAGACCGAGTGCTAAAAAGGTTTAGCATGTCGGAATCCAAGAAAGGTTACCTTCCCATCAGGCATGGGATCAACCTTTCAAGTCTATGTGTCCGCGTACAGAAAACGAGAGGATTTGCATGAATAAGATTCCTTATGCATCCGCGATAGGATCTATCATGTATGCTATGTTGTGTACTAGGCCCGATGTATCATATGCCCTGAGCGTCACTAGCAGATACCAGTCGGATCCAGGAATGGATCATTGGGCGGCTGTCAAGACAATCCTTAAGTACTTAAGAAGAACTAAGGATGTGTTCCTAATATATGGAGAAGGAGATATGGTAATACGTGGGTATACAGATGCCAGTTTCCAGACAGATAAGGATGACTCCAAATCGCAGTCTGGATACGTATTTACTTTGAATGGAGGCGCAATAAGTTGGAAGAGTTCCAAACAAGACACCGTAGCGGATTCTACCACGGAAGCGGAATATATCGCAGCTTCGGAAGCAGCAAAGGAAGCAGTTTGGATCAAGAAGTTTGTCTCAGAACTTGGTGTGGTTCCAACCATTGATGAAGCAGTGCCGGTTTACTGCGACAACAATGGAGCTATTGCACAAGCAAAGGAACCAAGGTCTCATCAGCGATCCAAACACGTGCTTCGACGCTATCATCTGATCAGAGAGATTATAAGTAGGAATGAATACAAATTGAGAGATTCCCACTGAAAGGAATATAGCGGATCCTTTAACTAAGGCCTTGCCTCAAAGCAAGTTTGAGGGTCATGTTAGAGCCTGTGGTATTGGATACCGTAGCGATTGGCATTAGGCCAAGTGGGAGTTTGTTAGTAATATGAGAGAAGTGTCCTAAGGCAATCGCCTTATGATTGTAAACATTTATTTAATAAATGATAATTCACTATTTGAGTATACATGTTTGTGTATTTGATTGAGATCTTAAACTCATCTACTGAATGTCCGCAATACAATTCACAGCATAAGAGAATTTGTGATGGATCACAACTAGTGATTATCTCTAAATGTGCAATTGTGAAGTATTGAAATTATCCCTAGTCGATGAATTGATAAATACGGACACTATCAATTCTGTTGAGACTAGCATGGGTTATTCTCTAATCAGCTGATTCTCACTGGCTGGTGACATTGGGATGTCCGGAGATAAACATGGATGCTAGTTAAGGGAACTAGTTCATTGGAGTGACTAGCTGTAAGACTTCATATGGTAATCTACATATAGATATGTCAATGAAGTTCTTACTGCAGCTTAAGTGCGATGTTCCTTTGACTTGCGGTGTTCAAGTCATCTTGGTCATGGAGACTTATACTTTAACATCTTAAGCAAGCATCTCCAAGGAGGTGTGGACCCAGGATGATTGGGTATAAGCCGAAGTGCCCGAAGATGTTTGAACAGCCTACAAAGGATTCACCACTCCTTGCGAGGAGATGTATACCCAGGCCTATCGTCGGATTGTTACTCAAAGCCTCTGGCCAGAGCATATCATGTTTAGAGTACGAGTCTCTTAAATACATGAGAGTAATTAGAAATCCAAAGGACGAGAAAGACACTACTTGGGCTAGGTGTGACGTAGTCAGCCTAGTGGGGACTGACACAAATAGACCGTGTCCTGAACCAAGTGGGTATAAGATGGTGAAGGGAATGGGGCACGATTCATTAGAGCTGCTGAAGGGTTTCAGAATTACTTCTGAGGTCAACCGTTGATCTTTCGATTAATTGGGGTCATGATGTACTACTAGGTGCCACTCATGATCGTTCTATAATTAGTTGATTATAGACGGCCAACATAAATCGAAAGCCTATTTAGTCACACGCACTACGAGTAATCCGAGGGATTTAAAACGAGTTGAAAATTGGATTTTCCGATCAAGAGAAATAAGTCGAATCTGATTTATCAGAGCGCAATGGAAGCTAAAATGGCTAAGTCTTTTGAAGGCTTATTGGGCGAATTAAATGAGTTTAATTCGCGATGGTTCGGCTTGGTTTGGCCGGCCAAAGAGGGTGTCCACCCTCTTGGTTTGGCCGGCCATTAAAAGGGGAAAACCAATTTAATTGGTTTAATTAATAAAATAAATCTAGCGCGATTTGTTTTATAAATTATGGATAAATAAATTGATATATAAAGAAATTTATATAAAGAGATTTATAAAGAAATTTGTAGAAATTTATTCTTTTTATGGAAATTAAAATGAACCATGAATTGGTTTAATTTTAATTTATAAAATCAATTATGAATTGATTTATCCATGATAAGAAAATTTTATACAAATTTTATTCCATAATTAAAAGAGAGAAGTATTTGTTTTATTATAAAGTTAGTTATATAAAACTTGGTTTAAACGGAATAATTCATAAGAGAATTTATAGGATAAATTTGTTATGAAAATTCCGTTAAGAGGGAGACTTGGCAAGGGAGATGCTACTATATAAAGGAACCAAAGGCAAGCCCTTAATTCAATCAAGTGATCAAGAGATTAAGCATCTCTCCCTCTCTCTCTTATTCTCTCTTCTCTCTTCCCCTTAGGGCCGGCGCCCACCTTGACCTAGGGCCGGCGCCCTTGCAAGACCTAGGGCCGCGCAGCTTCCTCCACCTAGGGTTGGCGCTCCTCCTAGGGCCGGCGCAAGCTTCCATCAAGAAGGAGAGAAGAAGAAGAAGAAGAAGCGGATCGCATCTCCTTCTTTCCGGAATTTGGATTCCGATTCTTGGTGGTTAGTTTCCTTTCTTCTTTCTTGATCTTCTAGTTGTGTCTTTGGAGAATCTAGTAGTTCTCGTCGACACAAAACTCGTGGCTTTGCGAAGTCATCCCGAAGAGAACTCGGCGTGGACGCGAATAGAGGCGGAGCTTCCAAGGGACGCTACTGTTGGATCTCGTTCCTTACTTCAAGTTACGAGAGGTACTTAGTAAATTTGTTTACTTTTCCGCAAAGTTTTAATTTGTGATTATGTCAACACATCATAAGGTTGCATGCTAGATACGTGGTTGAAATAATTTAGGAAATTATTTTATGCTAATTCTTCCGCTGCACGTAAAAATTTAAAATTTTATGAACCCGTATCCTTGTCGACATGCACCCGGTCCCAACACCATCAAGTTAAAGTGAATCCAGACGATATCCCGAAGACGGCTTTCCGGACTAGATACGGACACTTTGAATTCGTTGTCATGCCCTTCGGAGTAACTAATGCTCCCGCCATGTTTATGGACCTGATGAATCGGGTATTCTTGGCATTCCTTGACAAGTTTGTGATCGTCTTCATCGACGATATCCTCACCTATTCGAGATTTCGAGATGGAAAAAAAAAGAGAAGAGATAAAAGATGATAAAGTAATGAGTGGAAAAATGACTAAGATTAGAAGGTAACTGAGGGAGTAATTGGATAAATATTTTTATGGCTGGAGAAGTAAGTGTTGCTGAGAATACTGTATCAATAAGGACAACAAAGAAATGATCGATGACATTAGTGGAAGATAACTATGACATTAATTTTAAGTTTGAGGACGAACTTTCCAGAAGGTATGGAGAATTGTAACACCCCACTAAAATTCTCTTCAATATTATCCCTAATATTGAGTAGGATTGCATGAATAATAGCCATATTGAGTATGATTCATGAATGATAGTTAGAGTTGTGGGAATTTTAGTGTAAGTGTTAATAGGCCTTATATGGGCTCTAAATGGTGGAAATTCCTAATGGGTCTTAAATAGCACTTCATTAGTTATCCTAATGGGCCCCATGAGGATAAAAGAAATAACACATCATGTAATGGGCCTTACTTTAGATGGGCTTGCAAAAGAATAAAAAAAAATGAAATGATGTAGGTGCCAAGGATCTAACCTTGGACCTTAGAGATGTTGTAAGCCTTAAGAATGCATATGTAACCAATTCACCTAGCAAGGGAGTGCTATTAGGAGGATAAAGGAAATTGTAGATAGGTGTAAGGATAAGGGAGATGAAGAGGCACCATGGAGGATGAAGAGTCACCATGGAAGGAAAAGGGTCACCATGGAAAGTGAAGAGGCATACCTCTTCATTTACTATTCATTTACTATAAGAAGATGAGGAAAGAAAAAAAAATGCCATAAGGCATCTTCTCCTCCTTCTCATTGCCGAAACCACCAAGTCCTCTTTCCATCAAGAAAATTCTCTCCAAGAAGATCTAGTGAAGGCTTTGGGTTTGTGAAGCAAAGGGAAGAGCCAAGGAGCAAGAAGTTCTTTCTTTCTCCTTCTAGGTGATATATTTTGTTTGGAAATCTTTAGCACAAGGGTAAGACTCCCCTCACCTACAACATAATAGTTTATATACGTTTTGTTTATGTTCTTGTATGATCTTGCGATGTATTGCTAAAAATCGTGAAGTTTTTCCCTATGAGTGGATTTCGGCCAAGCATGGATTTAGGGCCTAGGTTTGTGTTTGAGGCTATCTAATGACTCCAATGTTTTCTTGATGTTAAGTTATGAGTTATGATGAAAAAAAATGAAGCAAAAAGACCCTTAAAAGTTTAGGCCAAGGCTCTCAAGAAGCCATAGACTTTTTGGCCATAAGAAGATGTTTGGGTTCTTTTTGACTAGCTAATGGTTTTTAATTCCTTGTTAATGTTTGTTTAAGGGTTTTATATATATTTTAGGCCATGTTTCCCTCTGAACATGTTCGGTTAATACCCTAAATAAGGGCAAAAAAATGAGTTAAAGATGTCATATTACTTGCTAATGCTTCCTAGTGTTAGAGTATGTATTATATGCATGTTGTATGAATCAATTGCTTTTGTTTTTGTCATTTTCATGTTGATAAGAACCTTAGAAGTTTCTGATCAGTTTCTTAAATTAGGTTTTAGGATGGGTTAAGGTCACTACTTCACTTGATAATGTCTCTTGGTAATAGGATATTCAATGTATGCATATTGTATGAGTTGTAAGATGTTGTGTTGTATTTTTATGCCATGATAACCCTATCTAAATGTTTTGATCAGTAGAGTATATGATGAATTATGGTTGAATTAAAGGTATCTATGTTTCATTATGCCATGATAGATGAAAAGAAAAAAAAGAGTTAAAGATATCATGTTACTTGCTAACATTTCCTAGTGTTAGAATATATATTATATGCATATTGTATGAATCAATTGTTCTTGTTTCTTTGTCATTTTCATGTTGATATGAACTTTAAAAGTTTATGATCAGTACATTAAATTGAGTTTTAGGATAGGTTAAGGTCACTACTTCACTTGATGATGTCTCTTGGTAATAGGATATTCAATGTATGCATGTTGTAAGAGTTGTGTGATGTTGTGTTGTGTTTTTATGCCATGATAACCCTATCTAAATGTTTTTAACCAGTAGAATATATGTTGAATTATGGTGGAATTAAAGGTATCCATGTTTCATTATGCCATGATAGATGAAAAAAATGGAACAAGTTCCCTAGGTGTATTATCCTTAGTTTTAAATTGAACATTATGTGTTTTATGAACCATGAATGATAAGTTGGCATGTTATGAATTTCCTTACCATGAAATTATGTTTTCTCCATGCCATGTTCATGCTTGAAAGTTATGATGATATTTATGTTTTGAATGTATGCCCATGACATGTATGACATTATGAATAAAAGAATGTCTAAAGAGCAATTTCTAAGAAAAGAAAAGAAATGACGAACGAAATTGCTATGGAAAGAAAAGGAATCATGTATGCTATTTTACTTTATGTATTGGCTTGTACCGGATCTTGAAAAAGGTCCAAAGGGTGGGCTCCTAAGCAAGGCCCCGGTTCTGGACTACCGTAGCTGTCCCTAGGCTAGAGGTTGCCTAGTACCTTAGTAGGTCGGGATTAGCTACCTCGTACTCTACTAAGGGATGCGCGCAAATGATGAATGGGTACAAGCCAGGGATCCCAATGATGATGATATGTTAATGTTCAAGTATTATATTATATATATTTTCAAAGAGCATCCTTAATATTTATGCATGTGTTTATGTTTAATGATATTGCATATGCTATATTTAATGTTTATACACATGTTTAGGTTTAATGATATTGCATATGCTATGCTTAATGTTTATGCACATGTTTATGTTTAATGATATTGCATATGCTATGTTTAATGTTTATGCACATGTTATGTTTAATGATATTGCATATGTATGTTTAATGTTTATGCACATGTTTATTTTAATGATATGCATATGCTATGTTAATGTTTATGCACATGATTACGTTTTAAAGATTATGCGAATGTTAGGTGCTTTAAGTATTTACTCATGTCATATGTCCTTAATAACGACACACATATTCATGTTTTAAGTGTTTATGCTTATGTGCTTTAGATGCTTAAAGTGTTTATTCATGTTATATGTTTATGTCAAATGATGTAGATTTCTACTTATATGTGATGTACGGATTTTGTGAGTAAGCAAGGAGCTTACTAACCATTTTATGCTTATAGTCTACCTTCTTATGTTGTAGATCAAACTAAAGGGGAAGCAGCAGGAGGGCATGTGTGTGTGTGACAGTGACTTGGCAGATCGATCCTACTGTTGTCTTTACTCTTACTTATGGACTTATTTCTCATGGACTTAATGTTGCTACTTATAAACTGCATGTGTTAGTTCTTATGGTTACGCTTACTACTTGTTGGAGTTGAAGTTCTTTATGATATATATGCTTAATGTAGAACTATATACTCTCTTGTTAAATATGCTATGCTATGATTCACATGCTTAAAGTAGTTTAGTTAGAAAGAAATTTATCCAATTGCATATGTTCATGATTTAGTATTATTTCCACTGCTATATTTACGCTTCATATGCAATAATGTACGAAAGAAAAAAAAAAGGTAACGCGTCGCTCACGTAAGGGGCGGGTGTTACATATCAAGTCCATCGCACCATAGTGGACACTGGCAGCTCGGTCAATATATTCTACAAGAGAGTGTTTGACCAACTCCAGATTGAGAGGTCCCAGCTGGACCTAGTGGCGACCCCGTTGTTCGCCTTCACGGGGAACAGGTACAGCATATTGGTCAGATCCGATTGGCCATATCCCTAGTCGAGGAGCCACTGAAGAGGACTCGGTGGTCCACCTTCTTGGTGGTGGATGCTCCTTCCTCCTACAATGCCATTTTGGGCCGACCAGCACTCAACGAGTTCCAGGCCGTCGCCTCCACCTTTTACCTGAAGGTTAAGTTCCCAGTCGGGAACAAGGTAGGATAAGTCAAGGGTGATCAAAAGGTGTCCCAGAGATGGTACGTGGACGACGTCCAAGTAGAGAGCCGCAAGGCTCCACGCCCCTTCTCCGATTGCAACATGGTTCAAGATTCCCCTTGGTCCGAGTTGCATGAGGATAGAGAGGAGGTGCAGCTCCTCCCAGATCGGGAGGAATCCCGAGTCAAGATCGCAGCGGGATTGCCCGAGGAGCTGAAGACGCCCCTGCTGGAATGCTTGGCTCGAAACCAAGATGTTTTCGCCTGGTCCGTCAAGGAACTGAAAGGCGTCCGACCGGAGGTGGCGGAACACCGCCTCCATGTATATCCCCATGCTCGGCCCGTGAAGCAGAGAAAGCGGGACTTCAGCACCGAGTAGAATAAGGCAATCCGAGCCGAAATTGAAAGGCTGACGGAGGCTGGGCACATCAGGGAGGTGTAATTCCCAGCCTGGTTGGCCAATGTGGTGCTAGTGCCCAAGCCAGACAATAAGTGGCGAATTTGCATCGACTTTCGAGACCTCAACAGGGCCTGCCCGAATGATTGCTATCCCTTGCCTCGGATCGACCAGATAGTGAACTCGACAGCTGGCAGCGAGTTCATTTCCATGTTGGATGCCTACCAGGGGTATCATCAAGTACCCCTGGCCGTCGAAGATCAAGAGAAGGTTAGCTTCATCACGGCAGATGGTACCTACTGCTACACTATCATGCCATTCGGGTTGAAGAACGTTGGAGCCACCTACCAGCGCATGATAAATAAAGTCTTCCGGTCCCAAATCGGAAGAAATGTGGAAGTATATGTGGACGACATCCTCATCAAGTTCACCCGAGCCGAGGATTTGGTAGCAGATGTCGAGGAGACCTGTCAAACGTTGCGAAGGTACGGGCTCAAGCTAAACCCGGCCAAGTGTCTTTTTGGTGCCCGGAGGGGAAAATTCCTGGGATACATCGTGACCGAGCGGGGCATCGACGCCAACCCTGGCAAGGTCAAGGCTCTACTGGATATGCCCCCGCCCAGAAATCTCCGGGAGGCACAGCGGCTCGCAGGGCGAATCATAGCCCTGTCTTGATTTATCTCCCAATCGGCCGAACGAGGGTTGCCTTTCTTCAAAACCCTCCGCAAGGCTACCAAATTTCACTGGGACGCCGATTGTGACAAGGCGTTCGAAGAGCTGAAGGCCTACCTTGCTGAGCTGCCCGTGCTGGCGAAACCGGAGGTCAGGGAAACCTTGTACGTTTATTTGGCTACGTCGGCTGACTCGGTCAGTATGGTCTTGGTTAAACAAGAGGAGGCCGAGCAGCACCCGGTGTACTTCTTCGCCCATTTATTAAAAGGAGCCGAGTGTTGCTATACGACACTCGAAAGGTTGATGTATGTGTTATTGTTGGGTTCTCGGAGGCTTCAACCTTATTTCTTGGCACATCCTATCGTGGTGCTGACGAACAGCAACCTAGGTAGAGTGGCCTCCAATCCTGAAGCATTCGGGCGACTGATTAGTGGACCACCGAGCTGAGCGAATATAACATTCAGTACCAGCCTCGACCAGCTATCAAGGCTCAGGCCCTAGATGATTTCTTAAGCGAGCTGCATTTGGATGAGATTGAAGAAGCCTGACAAATATATATGGATGGTTCGGCAGCTCAGTCGGGAAGTAGAATTGGTATCTTGATGATCTCCCCGAGCGGAGAACAAATGCACTTGTCTGTTCGACTGGAGTATAAGGCCACGAATAATGAGGCCGACTATGAGGCCCTCATATCTGGACTGCAGGCTGCAAGCATATAGGAGCAGCCCGGGTGGTGCTCTACTCAGATTCCCAACTGGTTACACAGCAAGTGGCCGGGCGATTCGAGGTCAACAGTGATCGGCTGCAGGCCTTCATCGAGGCTTATTCATCAGCTCCAGGATTCTGGCGTGGAGTTGGGCTGCTGACTCGCCTTCGTTCATTTTGATTGTGTATAAGTTGTTCAGTAGTAGGTCCCTTTTGCTGATTCTGGTGTTGGAGGTACCTTCGTGCAATTCAATCAGCTTACTCCAGAGTTCTTTCGCACTGTTGAAGGGACCCACCCGGTTCGGTTCTTCTTTGGTTAATCCACACTGCAACGTCTGGGTTGCTTTTGCATCAGCCTCAATCTTTTTCTTCAGTAAGGCATCCCATTATGTGTAGTGCTATGCTACTCCTTCAGCATTTTTGGGGATTTCCAGGCCAGATTGGATAATAATCCACATATCCACCTGAGTTTTTAGGTGGACTTCCATCCGACACTTCCAGTAGGAGAAGTCTTCTCTACTGAAGAGTGGTGGTTTAGCTGTGCTGAAACCCTCTTGCATGGCCATTTATAATTTTTGAAATAACAAAAAAACAAAGAAATTCTGTCCCAAGACTTGGTCTTGGATTAGTAATGTGGAAATAAAATAATTGAGAAAAAAACGATCGAGTGGTGTTGCATCAACCTCGATTAACGAGAAAAATTTGAAAAAAGAAATTAAAATTTTTCATAAAATCCGAAAAACTCTCAAATTGGTGATTGTACCAAATTTGAGCCACCCGCTCTGATACCACTTGTTGGATCGAAGAAAACGATAGAGGGGGGTGAATATCGTTAAAAACTTTTTCGGATTAGGAAGAGAAAATACGCAGCGGAAAGAATTAAATTGCACAAGAACACAAGTAGATTTTTACTTGATTCGGAGTCGCGGTCGGCTCCTACTCCAAGGCCCACAGTCTTTGACCGTTTACTTTGGGCAATACTATAATCGTGCAAAAAGATTTACAAGTTAAGTACAAGAGTATTTCAGGAAATTGAAATTGCTACACTTTTCGTTACCGACGCCCGATGTGGATCGTATTTCAGAGCAGAGGGTCGTCGTCGGCGCTGGGATCTCGAAGTTGGAGTTTGCCGGGGCGCAGCGCTTGAACGAAAAGCTTTGGAGCGTTGAGAAAAAGTTATTTTGAAGCCTTGGGGCTGAGCCCCTTTTATAGTGCTTATACGGGCGCCTGATAGGTTGGGGGCGCCTGACACGTGCCCTCCGATCTATGAATCCTTATTCTCGGGCTCGGTCAGCGCTTATCCTCCCTTACTTGGGCGCCTGAGCTAATGGGGGCACTCGTGACCTTACGGGCGCCTGATCCGGCTTGGTCTAGAGGCTTCGCAGCTATGTTTTGGGTTTTGCCTTCACTCTTGGGCGCCCGTATCCTCACGGGCGCCTGTCTCCATTCGGGCGCCTAGGCCCAGTGAAGCACCTTCACTTGTAGACGATCAGTCCTTCGACCCTGCAAACAAGGTTAGTCCCAAAAACACAACAAGTATTAATTACAGCCATAACTGTCTTGGTTCTGACTTCAGGTCTCCCAAATGGAACCCTAGGTCGAATCGACGCCTACTGTTCCCTCGACGGGGAACGCGTCCTCACCTACTCCTCTCAGGAGAGTTTACCTTTTGCCAACCGGCTCCTCCGGTTGGACTTTTGCCCAATCCCCCTGACCAGGTCTTCGTGCCTAACTTTCGGTCAAATCTTCGGTGCCCAGCCCCCTTGCTAGGACTTCGTGCCCAGTCCTCTACCAGGATTTCTTTGCCCGACTTCCGGTCAGGTCTTCTTGCCCAGTCCTTGACCAGGACTTCTTTGCCCAGCCCTTTGCCAGGACTTCTTGCCTAGCGTACCTAGGACTTCTTCCTGCACACTCAGTGAACAAGTTAGAACACAATAACATCTTAACTTCTGAACCCTTTGCCATTATCAAAACCCAGGTTTGACTTAGGTGCTGCCTGCACCAACAAAGGTGACCCTGGTAATCTCCGCCTATATATAAGGGAAGGTGAGCGATCCCACCCGTTCGTAGAATACCTCGGAAGAGTGCAGGATCGAACGGTCATGCTCTGTTGCATGATGTGGAGGATGTCGAGAAGCAATAATGCAGAAGGGAACGGGTAAGGTGAAACTACTCGTCGCCCGAGGTATTCATGACAGATGATAGACGTTTCGCTGCCCGATACGTCATTTCACCATTGATACGTCCAGTCACTAGTTAAGGCAGCCGTCAGAAATGGGGAAACGAATCACCCTGATGGGACAGCCGAAGAAACACAAACGGGCCAGCTCCCGCAAATCCCTTGGTTTAGGCCCCGGCCGAACGCGTTGCGACCCACGCTACCCGGGTTTCCGACTTAACCCAGTGGCCGAACCTTCACAAACGGGCCAGCTCCCGCAAGTCCCTTGGTTCAGGTCCCGGTCGGACGCGTGGTGACCCATGCTCCCCGGGCTCCGACTTAACCGAGTGGTCGAACCTTCGCAAACGGGCCAACTCCTGCAAACTCCTTAGTTCAGTGGCTTATACGACTTAGGGGTACCCCGAGCCGAGAGTTCCAACTGATGTTCATTTGGATCGTTAGCACTCAGCAACAAAAGCAAGCCTAAGAAGCCCGACTGGGAAGGGAAAATTTTCATTCGGCAAGGCAGAGATGGTACATAACCGCGGGTCAATCGCCCTTACAAGTGCAAAAAGAAGAAAGACCAAAAATGGAAGGCCTGACCTTCACTTAAACGGCTCTTCGGTTACATTAGGCAGGTGCAACTAGTGGTCGGTGGGGATTAGGAAATCTGACCGTATTTATTCCAGGTTGTGAGCAGTGAGGGCAGTTATCGTGGTGGAATACCAAGGCAAAGAAGGAGAGGAAGACGAAGAAGGAGAGGCCATTAGATGGGAAGGAGAAAGGAAGCTGACCGGTAGGAGTCGCCAGAGAAGAAAGTCGAGGAAGAGGAGCTGTCGGGGCTTTTAGCAGCACTCAAAGCGGCGGAGAATGATAAGGGGTTTTGAACGCATGTAGAAGAGCAGGTAGACGAAGGGCTTACTTATGGGGATAGGCGAAGAATACCGGTCGTTCGATGAAGAACTGAGAGAAGCATGCGATTTAGCCAAAGCCGTCTAATCAGGCTTGGGTGGCGTTCAAGACGGCAGAACGCAAGTGCAGGTAGAACACTTGCGAAGAATGATGGTACACCCTTTGGGGTGCGAGCGCAAATGGCTTAAGGGCGCGAGTCTCATACCCATAAGGTGGCAATCAATGAGAAAATACGCCCGGTTTTCAAGAGGTGCGCCAGGCTCGAGCCAGAGTTGGGGTCCAGTCAGTTGGACTACGTGCCTCTTTCGACTAGACTTGAGGGGGATGCTTATGATCTCGGGCTAGCTTGCGTGTAGCCTGGCCCGACAGCCTGGTGCCTAGTCAGAAGGAAGATGGTTAGTGGGCTGTAAAGACCCGTCGGATAGGGGTCGCTTGGATTCAGGCCCCTGAACTGGCGCGTGGTGGCCCACGCTCTTTAGTATTAGTCGGATCCCGAGTCGGATGTTTATGCTCTAAGATCCCTCCTGGGTTGGCTCCCCGCCGATGCGTGGCGGCCCATGCTCCCGGGGTAAGCCCGAACCGAAGGAGGCGTTATTTAGTGCCCCTAGTCGGCACCCTCATAGGCCCTCAACTAACCTCATTACTTAGTGCCCCAGTCGGCACCATCATAGGCCCTCAGCCGTCCTCGTCACTTAGTGCCCCCAGTCGGCACCATCATAGGCCCTCAGCTGGCCTCATTACTTAATGCCCTAATCGGCACAACCACTCCCTGACACCAGACTACCAGACGCTGTAGGGGGTCGGCGTAGGACTGAAGTCATCCTGGTCTCAAGCGACGGATATCTCGCCGAGGTATTGATCTTCCTGCCACATCCTCCTCCCCCCCGTACCACGACCGCATACCCTGATGTCAGGCCGAGCGATGTCCAACGGCGCTAACCCTTAAGTTGACAGTGTCCTTTTCCTTAATACAGTATGTGCTACTTTATCCTGCCACCTCTGGGCATGCATTACCTTATCCTCGCTATATGACAACAGGTGGCAGGCGGGGCAGGAGCTGTCAGCTTCCCCGGCTATATAAGCCTCCTCACTCCGCATTTCCCAGGTACGCACGATAGTGCAAGTTCATATTGTTCTATTGCTTTCCATTGCCACCGTCGAGTACTGACTTGACCGTCGGAGTGCTTGGCCGGGGACTTTTCCCGGCGGGTTCTAACGGTCTTTGTCTTGCAGGCTAAAGGCGATCCAGCTCGGTAGACCAACTCAGCGATCTTGCTCTTCCCGGAAGCCCACTCAACTGTAAGGGCATCCAACTCGCTTCGCGACAGGATCAGTTATACTTCTTGTTTTTATGGATTCGAGATCTCTTAGTAAAAATTTGACATAGAGACAGATTTGAATTTTTTTTTTTTGGTATGAGTTTGAGTTGGAAGATTTTTTAAATCTCCATATTATTTTAATTCTTAAAATTTTTAGGATAATAAAATTTGATGATTTATTATTAAATTATGAATTATTAATATTATTAAATATGTATGTTTAATTAATATTAATTTTTAATATTTATTATATTAATATTTTTATTAAACATAGTATTATTATTATTAAATTAAAGATTAAGGAGACGTTTGGTAAGCTGGTTTAGAAGTCGGGAATTGGAATGAAAATCTATTTCATTTTTATTTATGATGTTTGGTATAGGAGATCAGAATCAAAATATGAATATAATATCCATGATTTTATAACCCAGCCCCTATTAGATTATTATTAAATTTATAAATCTCTAATTAAAACTCATTATCTATAACAAGCCCTTAACCATCTTGATGGGATACCCGATTGATTATACAGAACCGGGATGGAGGCGGGATGAAATGATATAATTCGAGGATGGAATGACAAACCCGCCCCGCCCATTGCAATCCCTAGCGCTACGCACCCTCTTCGTCCTCATTCCTTCCTTCTACCCTCCGTTACCATTTCCTCCCACCTATCACCGTCTCCCTGCAGCTCCGACTCTCTCTTCCGCCAATCGCCACCTCCTCGGCATCGCAGATCGCTGCCTTCGCCGCCGCCGTGCCATCCATCGAGGTGCGCACTCCTATCCCTCTCTTTGATCCTCCCGCTTCTTGAATCTCTAACGAGGAAAATCTATCCATTTTCCTGATCACAATCGAACCTTCAATTTGTTCATCCCTTGGTTTGTTAGGAAAATGGGTAGAACGCTGTGGATTAATCTTTCCCCCCTTTTGTTCACCTCTGATTTGTGGATTGGTTCCTCTAGGTAGTGTTCTCTTTGTTAATATTGGCTCTCTTTCTTTTGGATTTGATTACCGACTCTACTAGCTCTGGTGAGGATGTTCCTGATTTGGTTGGACATCCCTCAGTCGAGAGGTCATCACGGCTGTGTAATTTTTTTCCATGTCGAATAAAAGGGGATGACATAAGGGGCATGCCATGATTTTCTTACTTTATTATTTTATTTCTCTGTAACTTTTTTGGATCCCCGCATATTGTAATTTTTAAGATTACAAGCGAAGTTGAGTTACGTTCATGATCAGGGCATTTCATGAACTGCGAAATGTTTTATCTATTTGTTCTCTAGATTGGTGATTTGTTCTATCTATATTTAGTGCTAGCAAACTGAAGTAAGCTATGTGGCTGGTACTCTAAACTAAACTTTGAAATGTTTATTCTGTTCAGGCTTTATATTTGAAGTGAAAATTCATTAGATGGATGGTACAATAGTAATTTGTGGATTGTATTTTATGCTGTCTTTGCACTTGCATGCCCATTGATGTTATTCCATGAATGTTGTAGAGGTATTTTATCATCTTAGACAGACAACAGTTTCGTTTAATCTTATGAATTGTAAAGATAAGTTTAATTTTCCCCAAGTTCAATGAAATGGTTAACAAGGTGAAATGGAATAACCGCTAAGTAGTATGTGCTCAAATTGTTTTGGGTTATTCAAGCACACAATTAACATGCTTCATCTCATAAATATTGATTGCGCTAAAATGGTTCTTGGTTTCTTACGGTCTGAGCTTTCAATAGCTGAAGTGAGACATCATACACTTCTTAAGGATACTGAAGTTGCATATTGATTCCAAAGCTACTGAAGTTTCAATGCAATTATCACATCAAGTTATTGGTGTTCAATTCCATTTAAATGTAAAAAAAAACCAATTTTATTACTAAATTTTTACCTTCTTATGTTATTGCTTCCAAAGAGACAACCGAGCTACCATTATCTCTGTTGTTGGATAGTTGTTTGGTAGGTCTATGGAGTTAGCAATATTATGAGTAACACCCTATTTGCTGAATATCATGCCTCCAAAACTGGAGTAAAACTAAGGCTTTAGAAAGTTGAAGATTGCCGATGCTGTACCAAACAAATGCTAGTAGAGTGAGCATAAGTGGAATAGGGAACATTGCACTAATATACTACAATAATAACAACTAAACAGTATTATTTTTGTAGGAATTTGGGATTGGATCTTCTTGCCTGATAGGATTTTTATTTATTTATGAGAATTAGTAAGAAAAATTAGTTTCTACAGTTGTTAATATATTACGACAAATCCAATTTAGATAATTTCAGACATTTTTTAAATGTTATTCCAATTAGGTTGTCATAAAAGATGATCCTAAGATGGATTGGCTAAGTTTGGTTGGACAAACGAATACCAATCTGATTATTTTCAAGAGCCATGCATGCAAGAAAAAATTGATAGAGAAGCATTGAAAATCATAATAGATTTAAATTTTATTGGGAGGATGAATGACATCATTCAAATTTGGACATAGAAAGTTGGTTTTGAAAGTCTCAACCCATCTAACTAACTTTTTTTCCCTTCTTTATCCTTCTTCCATCCAGCTATGAGATGAGAAGCTTTGTTGCATAGCCTTGTTGTTGATTGCGTGTGAGTTTGAGGAGATGTCAACCTCTCCCTTGTCATTGTTAATTGTAACTATAGTTATTTAAAGACGTGAGGTGCACAAAAGCGTATAGGTGTTATGGGGCTGAGGCGCAATATAAGGCACAGGTCTTACCGAAGTAAGATGTTTTAGATAAAAATTTTTACAATTCAAATATATATATATAAGAAATTTCTGTCAAAATATTTCACTAACAAAATTATAATTCACAAAATATTAAACAATAATGTAAATATAAAATTCACTAAGAAATAAGTATGTTATACGCATAATTTAAATAAATACATTATATATGTAATTTTAATAAATATGTTATGGCATTAATATAAAATATATTAACTAAAAATAAAAAATTTAATCTAAATACTTAAAATATAATATAAAAATTAAAAAATATTTTTTAAAAAAAGATATATATATTTTATTACATTAATTGGATAATTTTATTAAGGTTTAATTAAGCCTATTTAAATTATCCCTACTATAGGTAGGAGTTGATTAAAATTATTAACTTAAGTTTTATTTAATTAAAAGCTAATTTACTTCTTGTTATGTGGGGCTTCCTTGATGTGTCCTCCACTCAGGGCTCGTTGGACGTCCGTCGCTACTGCAGGGTTCGCGCGAAGCGTCCACTGTTGCTGTGAAGTTCGTACGCAAGGGTTGGGCTTAAAAAAAATAAATTTCACTTAAATAAATCGAGAAAAATCGTGCCTTACGCGTGCCTGCTGCCTCTCAAAAGGCGCATGCTTCTTTCAACCAATGCGCCTTGGTAAATCATCACAACTATGATTGTCACGCTATCATAAATCGAGAGAGAACACAATACCCTCAAACTAACATTGACCTGTTTAATCGAATGTAGATCCAACTTTGTTGTCCCCAGACCTTATCCAAATTGATGTTATTGAGGCCTAATTAAACCTTAAGTTTCAACTAAATTTGGGCAAAGTACATTTGGTTCTAAATCAATTTAATACAGTTCCTTTTGGGTGCCATAGAGCCAATCACCAAACCGATAAACTCAAACACCCATTTCCTTGACATAACTATCTGATTAAATTATAAGAAACGACAAAACTATTCTGGATATAACATGTATACTAATACCTAAAACTAACTAATTATTGAGTATGATTATATGTAATAATCTGATACTGATAATATTGCAAACAGTAGAATTGTATATGATTCTTAATGAAGATAAGTACAGAGAACTATAGATGCACAGACTAAATTGTGAAGAAAGGAAACTGAAACTTGATTACAAATTGAACTTACNCTTCTTATAGAGGAAGCGTGAGGAAACCAGGTGCTCATAGGGCCCCATCGTCGTTTTCTCATCACCTCTACACAGAAGGCCTACACACTAGACTTACTAAGTCTATAAGACTTTACAACGAGGCCTACACACACTAGACTTACTAAGTCTATAAGACTTTACAACGAGGCCTACACACTAGACTATAAGACTTTACAACGATGCCTACACACTAGACTTACTAAGTCTATAAGACTTTACAAGACTTCCCACCACGCTTCTGTTGTGTTATGATGGCAAACTCTGAATGGTACTTGTTATGTCGTGTAGTTGAAGGTAGGTATCCCATAGTTATTTGCGAATAACTTTGAGTGCATGTAGCTGTTGGCGCCAGTATGGGTCTTGTCCTGCAGCATGGGCTCTGTGACTGAATTCATATTCTTTAAGTTGGAGAATTTGTTCAAGTTCATGGATGCTAGCTGTAGTTTTGTTGATTGATTTGTTTTCAATGATGGCCATCTTTTGTCGGTTGGCTCGTTCTTGTGGGAGTTGGGTTCCGGGGTTGGTTTGGTAGAAGACAGCTTCATATTCATGAAGGAGTGAATAAGGCTCATTAGGTGTCGTGATGCTTTGGTATTGGTCTTTTTCATCAGCTGCTCCAAAGTTTCCTCTATTTGGGCTGTAATTAGATGGTCCTGGTCCATGGGATGCCATGGTCCTGTGACAAGACAAACTAGTCGAGATAATGCGTCAGCCAAAACATTGTCCTTACCATCTATGTGTTGAAATTGGACGTCAATTCCTAGCCCAGTAATATAGTCCGTAAATGAAATCCAACGGACTCTGGATGGTTTATTTTGGGCTGATTTATTAAAGAAGCTTATGATGGCTTGGCAGTCAGTTCGTATAATAAGCTCACTTTTATCAAGATAATAGATTTTCAGGCTGTTTAAACTATTCATCACAGCATGAATTTCAGCGTCGATTGTTGACTTGACTGGACTGTATTTGCCGCTTGCGTAAGCACATATTTTCTCTGATGATCTGGGGTCATATTTTTGGAGCTTCCACTTGCATATTCCTCCCCAGCCTTCCATGCATCCATCTATTTCAAGGATAATATAGCAATTTACAAGGGGAATTTCTAAATCTGGTAACTCCTTGATGATTTGCTTGACCTTCTTAATTAGGGCCCAATCTTGAGAATTCATTTTCTTTTCACCATTGGGACTTGTTTTGGAATATAAGGGTCCCAATATTCTTCCAAGATTAGGAATGTAATTTCGTGCATAGTTTAGCAAGCCCAACCATGATCGTAGTCCTTTAGTGGTAATGAGCTCTTCATTTTTGAAATTTGATATCTTCTGTATTATATGGGCTTGCAATTTTATCGTGGATGGCCCAATTGTAGCACCAAGAAACTCAATAGTCAGGCTTCCAATCTTCACTTTAGTTGGATTGAGAATTAGCCCATTCTTCTTACAGATTCCCAACATGATCTTCAGGTGCTCTTTGTGGTCTTCTTCAGTCTGAGAAAATACTAGTATATCATCAATATAAACGTCTATAAATTTTTCAGTACCTTGGAAACAGGTGCCCATTTTTCTTTGAAAGATGGCGGAGGCATTTTTTAGTCCAAATGGCATGACCAGCCATTCATATAATCCATCAGGAGCCCAGAAGGCGGTCCATTTAATAGATTCAGGTTCCATGGCTACTTGGTGAAACCCGGACTTTAGATCAAATTTTGAGTAGATCTTGCTGCCGCCAATTCTTTTGATAATGGTATTTATCCCAGGGAGGCTATAATGGTCTTTATGAGTATTGTCATTAAGCCTTTTGTAATTAAATACCATCCTTTTTTTACCTTTGATTTCCTCTTTTGTCACTGGGTCAATAGTGGTGCCTGAGTGAACTATAATTGCAGTTGTTCGGTGTCAACTCTGGCTAGGTCTTATGACCTTTAGATCAAGAAGTGCTTGGACATGTTTTCTGAAAGTGTCTTGCATTTGTGGGGTGACATGCTTCAAGGGTCTATCTTCTATAATTAAATCCGGATTTTTAATTTCCAATTTGCATTGGATCTCATTCTGGCTCCAATACTTTAGTGGATCATTGCCAATATACCCACTATCTGATAACTCCTTTAGGATGCCTTCAATTTTTGATCCGGCTTGCCAGGTGCATATTTGCTCTTGAATTTGATAATATTCTTCTTCTTCCAGATCTAGTTCTTCTATTGCAGGTGCTGAAATAACATTTTGGTGAGTTTTAATGGTGGTGATATTTTTGTAGAATGTTACCTCATCCCCTTCAATTCTGATTCCTCCATAAAGAGATCGGATGAAGTTACATCCGAGAATCATGTTGATGTTTCCTCCAAGAGATAAAGGAAAGGCATATGTATAAGGAATTCGGAAAGAATGTTCGCCAATCTTCATGTTCCCATATCTAAGCTTCTTGGTAGCTGTAGTTTTGGAATTAATTCCACTAAAATTGACTACAAAAGTATTATCTTCAATTGCCTCTGATGGAATTATTGATTGGTCGATACAACAGGTGGTGGTTCATGTGTCAAGTATAGCATTTACTTGAAAATTTTTAACACCTGGGATAAAGAGTTCTACCTCAAGATTGAAAAGGCTATTCACCCTTTTCTTTGGGTGAGCTACTTCATCTGTAGAGAAGATTTTTTCATGTCCTTCAGTTATGAACATATGTATTTCTTCATCTGTTTCCTCTTTTTCCTGATCTTCATAATCTTGTTTTTCTTGTTGTCAACTGCTTCCTTAGATCTGAATTTTCTAACTCAAGTAGGTCTATTTTGAGTCTTAATTCTTCATTTTCTGTATCAAACTCTAGTTTGTCAGCTGAGAAGTTTCTGAGAAGCTCTTCTTCCTTTTGTTGGAATTCCCTCTTTAGCTGTTCTAATTGCATCTCCGCAAGGGATCTGGTTGTTTCAACTTCTTGCTTAAGCCTGGCTATTTCACCTTCTGACCAAAGCCATGTATGTCTGTTGTTCTTGAATAAGATTTATAGGACTAAAAGGTATAGGAGAAGCATGTTGGATTGGAATAATTGTATCAAAATAATTATTGGAGCACATACCGCAGGAGGTAATTTTGCAGGTGGCGCAATGCATTCTGTGCTTCTTCATTGTTAACCTTTTGCAGCAGTGGCATTTTTCATAAGGATAAGGAATTTCATCATTTATGAGTCATACGTGATTGCAATCATGTTGAGTCTTTGTAACTTGTACCATAGGCTGCCAGCCTCCATCCTTCCCAATCATGTAGCAATTTTTCTGTTTAATGAAAACAAAAAGGTACTCATGTACATTAGAAAGTACCTGTTGTTCCTCACTTTCTGATATGTTATAAATTGCATCAGATTGCTCATCCCCTTCCTGGACTGACATTATTTCATATTCTTCAGGTAATTCAAGGCCTTCAAACATAGCAACTCTTTTAACATTCTTGTATTCTCAGGGACAATCTCTGGCAAAATGGCCTTCTTCCCCACATAAGAAGCATTTGCACTTTTTATTTCTGATGAGATGCTTCTTCTTTTCAATACGGGCATGGGACTGATGGGGTTTTCCTTTATAGGTGGTTGATTTTCTTATCCCATATCTCTTCCCTATATTCTGATAATACCCTGGTATAGGTATTTGTTTGCAAAATGATAGGTCTTTGAGTGACCTATTGTAGGCTACCCTTTTACATTCTTCCTCTAGGTATTTATATGCAAAAATAACTCTAGGATGTACTCCGAGCGTGGTACCTTGGTATTTTTCTTCAAAAGCTTGTTTGATCCTTCTTCCAAGATCGCCAAGTAATTTGAGCCAAAATTTTTCGGATAATTCAGGCCCAGAAAATAGCCTTCCAGTTTTTGATGCTAGGTGCATATAATCATTCATGAAAGGGATAACGTCTTTAAGTTGAGAACAGTTTAACATTTCCAGGTCTCTATAGGCATTGTCCTGCATTTCAGTGGAGCCTTGAAATGGATCTTCTAGAATAAATACTCTTCGTATTTGGGAGATAATATTTTGGGTGTCGTTTCTCCCATCTACAGATTTGACTAACTCCTGGTAGTCATTTGGATATGTCATCCTCCATTGTATCCAGGTAAGCCTTTCTGTTTCTCCAAGTAGGTTTTCAATGAAATCGGCCTTGTCTTGATTATCCGTAAAATTCTGCAAGGCCACAACATTTTTAGTAATTCCTTCCCATCTTAAGAATACATCTTCAACGTTATTGAGTTGTGTAGGAAGGGTTAGTATTGCTCCAGTTTGCTGCTGGGCTGAAGGTAAATTCCACCATTCTGATGTGCTTTTGCCTTTAAAAGATCGTCCTCCTGAACGAGGTTCAGCGGGTGGAACTATACTGACTGGCTCTTCCTTTGGGTTTGGGGGATATCCAACAGGATTCATTGTTGCATCTACTGGTGGCTTGTAATGTGATGTAGCTTCTTGGGAGTAAATTTGCTCAGTAAGAAGCTTTAATTTGGGGTAGTTCATTTCCCAATTATCTTCCTCTTTGCCTGCCAATATAATTTGATTATGTGAATCATGGAGAATCAAGAAGCTAGTACCTTCATCACTTTCTGCGAAGGGGTTGACAAATTCCTCTTTATATGGAGAATTTTGGAGTGCCAAGTATTGAAGATAATCCAGATAATCTTCTTCATTGTCATCATCCTCTTTTGCTGCCAGTAAGTAGCTGAAAGACGCCTGAGATGAGGATGCCTTTGATAGTTGTTGCAATTGTTGCTGCAACTTGGCTTGATAATCCTTTGACTTTTGGATTAGCAGACTTGTATCTTCAAGACTATTTCTGTAATGATGATATTTTGGTTCATCAAGTATTTCTTCTGTCATGAGAATTTTTCCTGCCTTAACTCTTTCACAGCTATATTCCCATGGGTATTTGGGTTGGTATTCAATGTATTCTTGATTATCTTCATAATCTGGTGTTGGCATCACATATTCTTCATATGGAGCTACACATGCTTCACAATCACAGCATTGAGCACACCCTTTGCAATTAGGGTTCGCTTTTTCTTTTGTACATTGCATTTCTGGCGGTGGTATTGTTGTTGAGCCAAAACCTCCTTCTCCTCGTTCAGTGTTGCTTAGCTTATGAACTTCTCTTACTTGTGGTGTTGTGATTCTTTCCAGGATGATTTGTGCTATACATTCATTCTTTTGCAAGAATATATCATTATCAGTTAAATTGTAAGCAATAATTTTTACCTCACCACGATAATCAGAGTCTATGACTCCCCCAAGTATTAGTATGCCTTTAGTTGCGGCGCTGGATCTGGGAGCAATACGAGCATATGTTCCCATTGGTATTTGAATACATATGCCTGTTGTTAGCAAGGATCTTTCCCATCTAGGAATATCTTGAGCTCTGTTTATGGCCAAATCATATCCTGCTGATCCTTTTGTTCGTCTTTGAGGTATCATAGCAGTTGTACTGATTCTTTTGACTAGTAATTCTTCTTCTTGAATCAGTACTGAGACTATTTGTTCCTGAATTTCTTCTTCATCTGATTGTATCTCATAACTTGGAGGTGTGGAAGTTGTTGCCGCATGGTAACTGTCAAAATGTAAAGAAATTATTCCATCTAATAAATTTCTGGTATTTAGCTCTGTTGGCTGCATTGGAATATTGACTGTCGATTGCTGAATTATCCAGTTTTGCCCTAAAAGGTCCCTTGTACTTTGTCTTCTTCCTGGTAATGCCCTTACTCCATGACTAACTAGGTAGTCAACGACATTTTGGACTTCATAGGCAAATCCGGCATTTGGAGTATTAGAGAGTCTTCCCACCAATCCTCTGGTAAGAAGGATGTTGGCTTCACCATTCCTCCAATTTTCATATCCTCTGGCCAGCACCGATATTTGTATGTTTCTGTAGAAATCAGATATTGTTAGCATAGTGTTAGGGATTACGTACACTAGCTGACTGCCATTGGTTAGGTCGACCTCCATTGTTGCAAATATTGCTTGGTCTCCCTGCCATTTGTTGTCCCTGAATATAATTAACAGAAGGGTACCTTCCTCTTGCCTGTGTACTATCTAGACCCTGACTTGTATGACTCCCATATGGATGAATCTCATACCACTTCTTTGAAGTTGGTGGAAGCTTTCAGGTTGAATGAATGCGCGGTCAACTTGGTTGTTTGTGACCAGGATAGCTTCTTCAGATCTATGTATATATACCCTGTGGTGCACATCATCTCTTCTAGAATGATATAATACCTCAGCAGGTACTATAGAGGCTCTTTCTTGCATGGAGAGTCGTAACTGAGTCTGCGGATTAAGTTGTTGTTCCAGAGAGTAATTGTAACCTCCCTGGCCTATTATTCTTCTTGTGACTCTTTGGATGGCACGTTGGGCGATGTATCTTCGCCTTTGGTTTTGCCTGTAATCACGTACCTGATCCTCAAAGAGTGGGGTTTCTTCTGCTCTAGTTATTGTTGTGACTGGAGGATTTTGTGTTGTTCCTCTGGTTGTCATTGCTTTCTTTTTCCTTATTCTTATACTTGCTTGAGGATAGTATATGGGTCAATAAAAACTCTTAATGTACTTTTCCCTTCTTTAGGTTTCTCCTGTACGCTAAGAGTTTTGATTTTCTCAGAGAGGCTGGAAATAACTTCGTCAGGAAGGCTAGGAGCTTCTTGGGGGGTTCTTGCCTCAAGCCTTTTGAGTCTTTCTTCAAGTGATTCAAGCTTCTCAAGAATTGTAACCAATAGCTGAATCTGAGTGTTGGCTTGCTTGATGGAGGCTATAGAATAGCTTAAAGCTCCTTTACACTTAGCTGGTTGGCAGAATCCAATAGTTGGCGCCTCAATATTTTCTGTTACTTGTAGGGCTTCTTTGTATGAGCTCATTGCTTGTGTGTTTATATAGCTCATGAAGAAGTCTAGGCTTCAACCTTGTGTAATAGGGTTTCAACCCTATCAAGCTTTTTCGTTAGGCCTTCAGAGAGTTTTAAGGCCTGTTCTTCAATCAACTTCGGCTGCTCAATAATTTTTGAAATTAGTTTCTTAACTTGTTCCTCCGTAAGGGGTTTGTTTTCTATGACTTCCCTTGTTAAGTCCCTGACTGCCTTATGGAGTTTTTGATTTTCAGCCTTTAGGGTTTCAAGTTCCTCCTGAATTTGTTTAAAATTTTTCAAATGAACTCGACATGATAAACAGACACGATCATAAATTACTGATATATTGTGAGCTAGTTCTCTTCTTGTTGGCTGTTTTTCTGTTTGGGCTAAATCAAGGTACTCTAGGTTTGAGGTATAAGACTTGGTATACCATTCTTGAATCTTTTCCTCCCAATGTCTAGACATAGACGCAATTATAACCCCATTCATTTATTGTTTTCCTTTTTGTTCTAAGACTTACAGCTTAGAGGGTTCTAGGGGTTTTCTTGCTCACACAGGTGTGCCCTTGGACTTACTTAATGGCTCCAAGCCTTTTGTTGCCAAGTTAGGACCTGTTCTTTTGCAATCTACCCGTCGTTCCCTGGTCGCCTTATTGTAGTAGAACAATTAGTTTCACGTTAAAAGGAATTCAGCTAATCAGACACTATATCAGTTCATGTTTTCGCTATAACTGATTAACAGTTGCAATTCACTAGACATGTCTTAGACGTTGTTATAACTGATCAACAGTTGTAATTCACTAAGTCTGAGTTTTAAATAAAGATGTCTTTTATTGCCTTGGTAGAAAGTAATCAAGAGGTTTACCTCTTCTCAGGGACCTGTATCCTGTGGAGTACCTTGAGTAGGGTTACTACTCAGCCATAAGAACAAGCTCTGATACCAAAATGGGGCGGAAACGTCTTCTTTCAATACAATGAAGATAAGTACAAAGAACTATAGATGCACAGACTAAATTGCGAAGAAAGGAAACGGAACTTAATTGAAAGATGAAGAAACGTCTTCTTTTAACACAATGAAGATAAGTACAGAGAACTATAGATGCACAGACTAAATTGCGAAGAAAGGAAATGGAACTTAATTGAAAGATGAACTTGCAAACTATTCTCAGAGTAAGGCTTGTAGTGGTTCTCACTTGATGCCTTGCAATGAGTATACTGAAGGCTTCTTATAGAGGAAGCGTGAGGAAACCGGGTGCTCATAGGGCCCCATCGTCGTTTTCTCATCACCTCTACATAGAAGGCCTACACACTAGACTTACTAAGTCTAAGACTTTACAACGAGGCCTACACACACTAGATGGGAAACTGTAATCTATCATTACCTATTTGCTCAATTATTTATTCAATTATCTTTTTCTCTCTTCTTCAACTATATTTTACCTATTTTCTCTCTTATTTGCTATTTTTCTTCAAATTGCAGCTCTTTGTGCCAGATCGGAGCATTGAGATCTTTTTCACTTGAAAAATTACAGTATTGGAGAGAGAGCATCTAGCATGAGTTCTGGAAAATGTGTGTTATGGAAAATGTGTGTTCTGGCAATCTTCTTTCAATATGGGCAGAAGCAAAATGTGTGTTCTAGAAATGCACTTCACTTCTTACCCATTGGTTCTGGAACTCTCGGTTGTATTTGATTAGTTGGTCGCTGGATGTTTAGTAATGGATATTTTTATCACAAACCTCAAATTTGGATATCAAATTATTTATTGTCCTTGTCGGGTTTTGCTCATCTATGATTCTACATGTCTTGATTGAATGCTTGTAATTCTATAGCTTATGTGTTGGTCGATGTTTTATCTAGGATGCTTATGTGTTTGTCTAGAATGTTTGTCTATGATTCTACATGTCTAGAATGTTTGTCTATGATTCTAGGATGTTTTATCTAGAATGCTTGTAATTCTATAGCTTGATTGAATGCTTATGTGTTTGTCTGTAATCTTTATCTAGGATGTTATTTCTGCGAACGAGAAGCAAACATCAGAAAGTATTGGTCGATGTTTTATCTTATGTAGTATATTTGTCAGCCACTCGATGCCTGCGTGTTTGGCTTTTTGCAATGTTATTGAATGTTCCTCTTCTCGTACATGAGAAACTATTCATTTGGCAGTCTAATTGGAAGACTCTCTCCCCTCTGGAAGAGACACTTGCTCAGCTGCTGGTTGAATTAAAAGAGTGGAAGAAATCCACTTTTGGCCACATTCAATCCAGAAAAAAGATTCTCATGGCTCGCATGAAAGGTATCCAGGAAGCCATCACTTACCCCAGCTCTAGCTATCTGAGAGAACTTGAAAAGGTCCTTCAAGACGAACTTGATGAGGTTCTCTATCAGGAAGAGAAACTTTGCTTTCAAAAGCAAGAAGGCAATGGCTCGATCAAGGTGACAGAAAGACTCGTTACTCAAACACCTACACCTAACATTTCGGATACTTTTTCTAACATTTCAGTGGCTAACAACCCTGCAAATATTAATGAATTCACATATATATGTGAAGAAAAATCTTTTATGAAAGTTTGCAATATGATTAAAAATCTGATCGGAAAAATATCTTCTGTTGTTCTTTCTAATAGCCAGTCTTCCTCCATAGATATCTTCTGTTGCTCTTTGTACGTTCTATAGAACTTGTATTAGCATGGAGTCCACTCGAGTTGTCTTATGGTCCTCAGGTACACTCTTTGTACGTTCTATAGAACTTCCAATGCAATTGCGTTAGTTGCTCCACACTGAGCCTTTCAGATCTTGTTATCAATGCATTCAGATGCATTCAACCTCATTGTCTTGGTGCACTCAATGTCTTGGTGCAGTCCTAGAAGCTGCTTATGACAAACTGCTCGAGGACAAGTCCTTGCAAGTTTCTAACGAACTTTGCAATCCTAAAAGCTGCTTATGACAAACTTTGCATTCAGATGCATTCAACCTCAAATATGGTTTTGAAGCGTTTTCAATGTGTCAGTTGCCGAGTCATGAAAAAGAACTATATAGTGTTGCAACTTTCTATTAGATTGTTGCAACACTATATATTGCTAACAAAAATCAAGGTTCAAAATGAATCTCTCATAAGAAGGCAAGCATGAACCACATCCATTTTTAAAGAATGGTAAGGAACATAATATTTAAGGAACAGAATCAATCATACACCAAATCAAACAAACATGAACCAAATCAAACAACCATGAACCATACACCAAACCAACTATGATACTTAAGGAACAGAATTTTTAAGGAACAGAAGCATTTCTTATAGCAAATTACATCAACCAACTCAAACTCATCACAATCCAAGTAAATACAACTACAAAGATAGCAATTCTAAACTTCTTATTCAGTGAACAAATTTCAACACTCAACTTCATAGTATCAGAATTGTTGTTAACGTCACTGAATAGATCATTGCACTCAACTGCATCCTTGTAACCAATAAATGTCTTCAATGCACTAATCTCCAATGATAATTTTTTGTTCTCCCTCTTCAAATTATTAATAATTTACTTCGTTCTCTTTGACAATTCTGGGTCATGCCATAAGAAGAAGTCGCATCCATTTTCCTGCATTTGAAATGAACTTAATAAAAATCCAATAATTAAAAATATTCATAACATTTGTTGTTACCTATGTTATTGTATCAAAAACTTACTCTAAATTTTTGACAGGAAAAAATCGTCTTCCTGGATTGGTTTCTTTCCATGATGTCCATAGATTAGCTCTTAACCCCACAATAGCATAATATATGGGGAGCACCACATTGCTCGTCATTCATGTGTCTTCGAGTGAAAGATGATGATGATGATGATGAAGATTGACCACTTGCCGTGAAATATCTTTCCTTTTTTCCTGTAAGGTGAAGGATTCAAAGATGATAATTGTTGGAATGAAATAGAATTAATGTTGATGAGCAAAACGATATACCCAGAGTTGCTGCACACTTGAGGAAATATTTGATACTCTGGAAATATTTGTTCTGTGAGTTCCTAAGGAAGGCAGACGCCTTCATCAGCTTTTTTTTAATCAATCCATTCATGTAATCTTGTAATATGAACTGGATGGAACTTTGTAAATATGATTTGCATAATGAATAAATTGACATGATTGGTACCTCAAAATCTTTTTTAAAAAAAAATCCAAAGCTCAAACAGATTACTATGGAAACAGATTCAAGAACACTTCAAATGACAAGGAAACAACTGAAAGTAAAACATTATTATTTTACGAGACAAATTAAGCAGAAGTTGCTTAATCTGCCAGAATCACAATAGAAAGTCACAACATGATATGTTTCTATCTGTCAGAATCTTCCAAAAATGATTCTGATCACAAGTAAAAAATCAAATTAAGCAGAAGTTATAATCATTTTTGAACTAATTAAGCATTTGATACAAAAATCACCAAAAAACCACCAAAAATAACAAGCAAGAGCTTTGGAACCTGATAGATATAGATGTTAGTCAGAATCATGTATGGCATATCTATGAACAACATTCAATAATTTATGATCTGCAAAAAAGTTACTTCAGAGACAATAAAAAAGACCAATTGAACATGAAACATAGTTTCACCTTACAAAGTCATTTCTGCAAATCCAGAATCCAACAGTAGCATCTGATACAAAAATCACTAACAATCCACTAACAATCACCAAACATTTCAGAAGTTGTAATCATTTGTGAACTAATTAAGCAGAAAATTCACCAAAAATCACGAACACAAGGAGAATCTGATACAAAATCGCGAGCTCATTTGTGAACATACGGTTATGCCGCGAAGGCAGAGGGTGGGAGCTCTCGAGGAGGTTCCGCTGCGGAAGCTGGAGCCGGGGGTGTGAGTTGGTTCCACCGCGGAAGCAGGAGCCGAGGGTGTGAGCTGGTTCCGCCGCGGAAGCAGGAGCTCGGCAGAGGAAGCTCGCGAGGGGGAGCTTCCGACGCGGAAGCAGGAGCGACGCAGGGATGGCCGGCGCAGAGGATCCGGCGCCGTAGAGGATCGGGCGAGGGAAGGGGATCGGAGGTTTTAGGGTTCGGGAATGGGCGCGATACTCTCTTTTTCGCGAGCTCCTCTATCGCGAAGGGGAATTAATCCATCGGCGGACGTGGTTTCTTGCTGATGTGGACTGTCCAACGTGTTTGCCATCTTAGTCACTCTCCCTTTCACTCTCTCAAATTCACTCTCTGTATCATTTATCTTTTCCCTATTCCTATTCCTCCCAAGTTTCCAACCAAATCCAGCCCTGGGAACAAATCCAGAAGTATTCTTCTCTCAAATCAGATACATCAGAGATTTGTCAAGAGTCAAATCTGTAAAAATAACTGAAAATGCACCAATTCCATGGAAAAGTAAAGGCCAGGAGTATCACAGAGGTCTCCTAGAATCGCAATTAGGTTATAGACAGTATCCAGTCAAACTGGAACTTCTATACATTGTATTTTTTCTCTTATAGTCAGCCAAAATCTTAAATCTCTCCTTGGGCCTTCGCCTTTTCTGACTTGATTAGATGTTCAAATTATCTGAGAAAACAAGCAAAGAAACTGGTTTTGCACCACAAACTAGTTTGTTGACATTGGCAAACACCATAATGAAATCAAAACTTCAGCTTAGAAGGTATGAGGGGAAGCAGAAAATTAGGTCACATGTCTTCTCTCGATGGTTACTTGACCAGTATAGGCAGCACAGCTTACTCCAAGTTTTTTCTAGAACCTGAAGGAGAGCCAGCTGCACAGGAGAAGCTTCAGCATTTGCAGAGACTACCTTAGTGTTGCTCTTCAATACCATTTGCAGTCCTTGACCTGCCAGATCGGGACCTGATATTAAGCCCCACGGGAAAGGGTTCCTGTATAGAATAATCCACTTAATGTTAGAAACCCTCAAAAAGATAGATGTTCCATTCGAACGACTAAACAGGATATTCCTTTCTCATAAGGATAAATCTTGCAGATTCTAGTTGATCGTAGAATGAGCAGGATATAAACAATTATGCAACATAACACAGTAAAGAAATGGATATTATCTGAATTTCATCGATTGCTCCTTTACAAATAAGTGACTTTCTATTAGCTTGTGTGTCCCTAATTGAGGTTAGATTAGTGAATGTTTAGTGTGAGAAACTAAACAAAAACAAAGACCCACTGGATCATTCATGCTCTGAACTATGTTTGACATTCTGCAAGCAGTGGCTAATTCAGAACAATGTAGAACAAAGCTCCTAGATGAAAATATGTACTCGACCTCTACGATTATCAATATTCAAGTGTTTCAACTTACAAACCACATATATCTATTAAAAGATTTGAAGAGCTGTGATAAACCAAAATGAAGGCATGTGGGGTATTTTGAAATTCAAAATACCCTTATCCCAGGTAGCAGATCATAACGACAATGTTCAATACACCATAAACAGATGTCAGACAGAAAGTAAAACTTGAACAAAAAAGAAGACTAATAGCATCACAGTACCTGATCTCCAGCATTTGGACCCTCTGAATGGAAAAGGATAGGACGGCAGCGTTTATCTTCATTCATTAAACTAGAATTCTGGAAATGAGCAATAAGAGCAGATTTTCCTTGAATTCTAGCATATGCAAGTGAAGCAACCTTTTCACTATTAAAATTTTCCCATTTCTTGCCATTGAATGACTGCACAGGATGAATTAATTTAACAGGTTTTCACAGAATAAAGGAAAATAATTTTACTGTGCTTAAACAAATCCATAAATTGATACGGAATAATCCAAAGACTTTTATTATTATTTATGGCATTTTTAATTTTTTTTGTAATTTTTTATTTTATAGTTAGACTATTTTTGGTAATATCTATCTTTTGTAATTTTAGATTTTGAGTCCGTTTAGAAATTTTGAGACTGTGAATCTGTTAAGAAATTTTCATTTCCGTTAGGATTTCTTTCCTTTAAGATACGAGTTGGAATCTATATATTAGGATTTCTTTCCTCTTTTTTTTTGTGTTTTAGGTTTGTGTTTATATAAGCATATGTTTAGCTATGAGAGGAATTATCCATGGTTATTAAATAAAATTTCTTTTTTTAAAAAAATCTGGAGAGCGGCTATTTGATCTTTTGTCTTCTCCTTAATTCCTTCTCATCAGCCTGCAGGATAACTGTCCGATGTCAGTTGGTATCAGAGCTTGCAGGTTCCGATTGAGACAGACGAGCATTAGATCCAATAAAAGGTTGTCATGATGGTGGTCATGTTAGGCGAGTTTCAACTAAGGAATCCACGCATCGTGGTCGTAGCACTCAAGATGAGATTGAGAATTTACAAAAGCAAGTCACAGATTTAACTCAGCGTGTAGCGACGGAAGATCGTGAGATCTCGAATTGAAAATCTAAGTTTGCCTTCGAGAACCTATATCACCATCAAGCTACATACCGAGAACGCCGTAGGAAGGAGCCTTATGGTGACCTCGATTTTTAAGTTGAGCTACTTGAATTTTCTGGTATGTTATAAGTAGGAGACTTCGTACTCAGAGGTCTAGCATCAACATGGTGGGAGCACTTGTGGCACTCATGAGACTGACAAGGCAAGACCAAGATTAAAGATTAGGAGATGAAAAAAAAAGATAAACAGTCATTTTCTTCCCTTCGATTACACTGTTCTAGCAACTCCATGTGTTGCGGCGAGGCAGGGCATAACAAATCGATTCTCATCGTCGAAAGAACCCCCCCCCCCCCCCCCCTTCAACAACACAAAACTAGTGTTTACCGCACCTTCTCAAGAACAACACCGACAGCGAGTCGATCAAAGTAGTATTCAGAGAATGGGAGGGAAGAAGAGTGCAGCTAACAGGTTAGGCCAAGATCTAGTCAAGCACCACAATCAGATGGTATGGGATTCAAAGGATAAGGGTCACACCCTACACCTCGAGCAGCAACGGGTTCTCTAATCCATCATTGACATAGACAACATCGATATCGCCCTAGAGAATGCTAGGGAGGCCGAACAAGATGAGGAGATGGGAGTTGAAGAAATGCTGCCATGTCGAGGTCTTAAAGTGAGCTTTCTCCTTGTGGCTATCTGATCAAGTTGGGACCAGTTGTGCTACCCACACCCTCACCAAACTCGTCAAGAGAGAAGATGCTGTGAGCGTGATCATTGAAGTAGGGGTCGTGCAGGTGCTCGTGAAGCATCTACAAGAGCCTCCGCCTCTGCTGGTAACGGATGGCGGTGCTAGTGGAGGAGATCGGCTTTTGAGCATGAGGTTGAGGGGGGCGGGCGTGCATGCTTTCAGTCTACTTGCAACAAAGCCTGCACATCAGCGATTCATAATGATGTTGATGCCTTTGCCTTTGCCTTTGCTTGTAAATCTGTTGAAAGGGCATAAGAAAGGTTCCAACTATCGGGCAGTTAATGGTGGTCGGAACTTGCCAACAACGGATGAGAAATTCATGGCATCTGATAATTGCAGATTCAAAGTATAGACCGTCATTAGCTTATCCTTTGCGCTATGGATTCTCACACAAGGGATTTTCTTTAAGTGTTTGGTATAGATGGCCAGGTAGAGAATCAAGTTGATATTCTATCTTCACAAGATCCATCTCTGGACGATGAAATGAAGACAAAGATTGTTCCTCATCAAAGAAGGAAAAGTTGCAGGGTTCGGTTGGTTTTTTCCAGCCTTCACGTAATGCCATTCTAGGAGCAGCTGGTGTTGTTCGCAGAGTTGCATCAAAGGGACCATTAGGAGAAGATAAAGGGAGAACAGAAGCAATAACTACATCAATGGATGGGAATGGTTTGGCATGATGAGATTACTGGATCACTTTTTTGTGAAGTATCAGATGAAATTCTGGACCTGTTTTCAAAGTACGAAGGCATCCTTGTTCAGCATCACCACTTCCGGTTGGCGAAACTGTTCTTTATAACAGTTACAGAAAATCTGATGCACCATAAACAATGGAAAATAGCATGAATTTTGAGTCTACCCTGGAGCAAGATGATGATATTTTAATGCTTCTATCAGATCCAACATATGCTGAAATGATATCGAGCTTCAGTAGTAACTATCATGGAACCTCACATGAATCCTCCATGCATCTCAATGCACATGAACATATTATATATACATCATGTGGACAATCGCTCGGAAGAGTTTGAAGATTCTTCAAAAAGAACTACTCCAAGGGAGGACATTGGAGATTTCTATGTAGAAGGAAGATTGCCATTGTCAGTATGGAGGATGGTGTCTCAAACTCTCGTTGGTTCATGCCAGGAAGCCTATAGGCAGTCAGGATCTTTAAGTTTTTCGGTAGATGCAGCTGTCAAAACATTTTGCCAATGGAAAACAAAAATCTCTAGATTATCTTTCTGCCTTAGCTAAGTTTTGCAGTTCTGCTGGGCCCATCAATATACCACAAGTTATTCAGAGTGCCATAGAGCTTGATTCTTCAAGCAAATCTCTTGCAGAACGGTTAAATCAAGACAGATTTGGATTAGATATAGGATTTCTACAGGAAGTGATTGAAAATTTTCCTGAATCACATGCATGTTCTGTTAGAAGTTAAATTAAACTTGAATACATGAACCATAAATGTTTTATGTACATGAACAAAGTGAAACATGAATCTTATAATTCATGTATCTAGATTGAATAAGTTCATATATCTAATCAATGATGTGGTCTAGGAGTTTCTATTTAGTATAAATACTCATGTAATGTGAAGTTGCAATATAAGTATTTTTTCAATACAAAATCATTATACTGCAACTCCTCTTCTCTTACTCGATAGCTTTTGAGAGCTCATCACCTTCCAATAAAGTGACATCAAAGCCAATGGCATCAAAATCTTTTTCTTTCCAATACCCCCAACTTACCAACTCAACTATGCGAATTGATCACTTAGAATGAAAGTTATTCTTGGATCCCAAGGAGCGTGGAATATCGTTGAAAATGGTTTTGAAGAACCCTTAGATGTGACAACTCTACCTCAAAACCAAAAGGATGCCTCAGAGAAAGAAGGATAGAGAGATCAAGGTGCTCATACCATCATCCATCAAGGTTTGGATGAAGACATGTTCGAGAAAATAGCCAATGAGACAACATTAAAGAAAGCGTGGGAGACGATTCGCTACTCTATTATGGGAGTAGACAAGGTGAAGAAGGTTCGACTTCAAACTCTGAGAGCTGAGTTTAAATCACTCTTTATGAAGGAGTGTGAACATATCGCTGACTATTTTTCAAGAGTTTTTGTTGTTGTCAATCAAATGAAGAGACTTCGAGAAACTGGGCCTGATGTTCGGGTAATTGAGAAGGTACTACGCTCTTTAGCACAAAGTTTAATCATGTTGTTGTTGCAATTGAAGGGTCCAAAGATTTGGAGATCATGACCATTGATGAATTAAACGGATTATTACGAGCTCGGGGCTCATGAAGAAAGGATGAACTGTGAAAAACAAGAACAATCAGAACATGTATTACAAGCATAGACCAATTTGAAGACCAAAGGAGGTGGTTCTAGTAGAGGTCAAGGCCAATGACAAGGCCAAGGTTCAGTACATGGTCGTGGTCAAGGAAAGATGAGCAACCTTCTCAGTTTAATAAAAGAAATCAAACATTTACAAGAGGTCATGGAAGAGCAAGAGGAGGAGGCAACTATGTAAGGTATGATGATAGAAGAAATAAATCTCAAATTGAATGTTATTCTTGTCACAAGTTTGGGCATTATGCTTGGGAGTGTCAATCAAAAATGGAAGATGAAGAGACAAGTCTATTGGAGAACAAGGAAGATAATCCAGAACAATCCTTGTTTCTTGCACTCAAGGAGNAACAATGGTTGGACTTCATTTTTATATAAATTTAACACTGCCCCTATTTGTCTTTTTTTTCCCTTTTCTTTTTACTAATTCAGTCATGATCGATCCGGATAAAAAAAGGGAGTTGTATTAAACTATCGGCTAACATTAAACTATGATAAATATTTAATTAATAGATTCATGAAATGAAATTATTGTACTAATATTAGACTGTTGTTAGGCCCCTTTGACAAGGATCGCGTAATGGGACGGTGCACGGGCTGGTCAGCGGGATCAATCTTCGTCTTCTTGGTTTTACGACCTTGACGGCCTATGGTGGTAGGGATAGTTTGAGGCTCGTGGGAGAAATAGAGAACCTCTCGATCTAGGGATTTTTGTTTGTAAGCTCAATCATAAATTTTATTGCATTCTTTCAGTCAATTAAATACAACTCACGTTTCTTCCTGACGAAGGAAGAAATCAACCACTAAATAGGAAACTATTAATTTTTTCTTCCTGACTAAGGAAGAAATAACTTTTCTTCCTGACTAAGGAAGAAATAACCCGACTTTTCTTCCTGGTGAAGGAAGATTTATTTCTTGCTAAAAATAAAAGATACTTGACTCAATAATAAAAAACCAATTACTGTCACTGGATCAATCCACCATTCTTTCCAAATTGGCCATGTGTATATCTCTTGTATTTGATGGGCTCTAGATTTTCTTTTGTTGCATGGGCTCGGTCCCTAACATTACTCCCTCCCTGAGAAACGGGTTTGTCCGCAAACACGAAGGACGGGTAACGTTCCATGAAAGTCACTGCGTCTTCCCATGAAGCCTCCGCAGGGGATAAGCCCTCCCAATGAACTAGAATTTGGGAGCGTCCACGGTGAGAGCGATAGTCGAGAACAGCCAGAGGAGAAGGAATATAATCTTCCTGATGTATGGGTGGAAGAGAGGGGAAGCTCGGAATGCTGCCGTGATATTTCTTCAAAGAGGACACATGAAAAATCGGGTGGAGCTTTGTGTGGTCTGGCAATTGGAGTTTGTAAGCAACGTCACCCACGCGGTCGATGATTTTAAAAGGCCCATAAAAGCGAGGAGAAAGTTTTGACCGGTTCTTAGATGCCAAACTCACTTGTCGATAAGGCTGAAGTTTTAACAATACCATATCTCCTATCTTAAATTGAACGTCACGGTGAGAAGAATCATATTGAAGTTTCATGCGATTCTGGGCATCAAGAAGGTGCTCTCGTAGATTTTTCAGAAGTTGTTCCCGCGTATGTAGCTCCTGATCTACAGATTCAATACGAGCAGTACCGGCCAAATATGACAATAGGCGTGGAGGTGATCGCCCATACACGACCTCGAAGGGTGTGGCCTTGAGGGACGTGTGATAGCTTGTATTGTAGCAAAATTCTACCCAAGAGATCCAATATACCCATTTCTTTGGAAATTCTCCTGTGAAGCAACGCAAATACATCTCGATGACCCGGTTCACAGCTTCTGTTTGGCCATCTGATTGCGGATGGTAAGCTGATGAGAAACATAGTTGTGTCCCACTAAGTCGAAATAGCTCCTTCCAGAAAGAACTAGTGAAGGTTGCATCACGATCGCTGACGATGGTTTCTGGAAGACCGTGAAGCTTAAAAATGTTATCAAAGAAAATCCGAGCCACCTTCACAGCCGTGTATGGATGTGATAAAGGGATGAAATGGGCATACTTAGAGAAGCGATCCACGACCACAAATAATACAGCTTTACCTTGAGATAAAGGCAACCCGTCAATAAAATTCATGGAAATGTCCGACCACACTTGGTGAGGTACCGGCAAGGGTTGTAGTAATCCGGCGGGTTTCAAATGCTCCACTTTGTTGCGTTGGCAGATGGGACATTCACGCACAAACGTGTGAACGTGGTGTTTCATCCCGGGCCAATAGAAATCTCGTGTAATTCGATATAATGTCTTCTGATAGCCTTCGTGAAACTCATCATGTATCATGGCTAGTATTCGAGCAGTGAGAGGAGACACAGCAGGGAGATAGATTCTACCTTTGAAGAATAACAACCCTTCTTTGTATTCGAAGCGACCTTCGCCTTGCTGTGATCCTTGAATAAGGTGCTGAATTTCTAGGAAAGAAGAGTATTTAGATCTGATCTCCTCTGTTAACTTCAATTTAGGCATGGAGATGGCTGTTAATTGTCCATCCTTGTCATCACGACGAGAAAGTGCATCTGCTGCCACATTGTTCCGGCCTGCCCGATATTCGATGAGAAAATCAAACCCCAGAAGTTTACTAATCCAGTGTTGTTGAGGCGAGGTGGTAATCCGCTGTTCCAATAAAAATTTCAAACTATAATGGTCGGTCCGGACCACGAACTTGTGTCCCCAAAGATAAGCATGCCAATGACGAATAGCTTTGGCCAATCCGATGAGCTCTTTCTCATAAGCAGGGAGCTTCTTGTGTCGTTGGGCCAAGGGACGGCTGAAAAAAGCAATGGGCCGTCCTTCTTGTTGGAGAATAGCACCAATACCCATATCTGAGGCATCACAATCCACCACGAATGGCTTCGAGAAATCAGGTAGCGCAAGTACAGGTGTGGAAGTAAGAGCTACCTTTAGCTTTTGGAATGCTAATTCTGCCGCCTCATTCCATTCAAACGAGTTCCTCCGCAAGAGACCAGTTAGAGGGGACGCCAATACTCCATAACCTTGGACGAATTTACGATAATACCCTGTGAGCCCCAGAAAACCACGAAGGGCACGAAGAGTAGTGGGTTGTGGCCAATGGAGTACTGCATCAATTTTGCCATTATCAACGGCTACCCCTGAATGAGAAATGATGTGACCAAGATAGGTGATTTCCGTCCGAGCAAATAAACATTTAGAATTTTTTAGGAAGAGGCGTTGCTGTTGTAGTATCTCAAAAACGAGTTGCAAATGGCGGAGATGTTCCTCCCAAGAAGCACTGTAAACTAGTATATCATCGAAGAAGACTAGTACAAATTTTCTTAGAAAATCACCAAAGATATTATTCATAAGAGCTTGAAAAGTGGAAGGGGCGTTGGTGAGTCCGAAGGGCATTACTAAGAACTCAAAATGGCCATGATGAGTGCGAAAAGCTGTCATAGGAATGCTGGACTGTTCCATTCGGATTTGGTGATATCCGGATCGAAGGTCCAACTTAGTAAAATAAAAGGATCCATGCAATTCATCAAGCAATTCATCAATCACAGGGATAGGAAACTTATCTTTGATTGTCTTTTCATTGAGAGCCCTATAATCCACACAAAAATGCCATGTGTCATCTGATTTCTTCACTAATAAAACCGGCGAAGAGAAAGGAGATGTGCTTTGTCTAATCAGGCCCTTGACAATCATATCATTGCATTGACGCTCGATCTCATCCTTTTGTGCATGAGGGTATCTATAAGGGCGTACCACGATGGGGTTGGTACCCTGTTCCAGTAAGATTTTATGGCAGCACTTGCGGGAAGGTGGAAGGCCGCTGGGTTCTTCAAATATTACAGCATACTTTTCCAGGATTTGTTGTAATTGTTTTTCATGAACTTTTGGAAGAGAAGCTACTGCGAGAGAGGCCACTTCTGCTGTTTGAGTAGCACCCGATCCTTGTAAATAAATGGTGTTGCCCGTATGTTGAAAGCTCATTTGCATCTCGGAGAAATCCCAAAGGATGGGACCAAGGGTACGAAGCCAATTTACTCCTAACACTGCTCCAATGTCTCCCAATGGTAGAATAAAGAATTCTATATAAAATTTGTGATCACCCAAATGGATTAGGACGTTGCGGCATACCCCAAGGCACTGTAGTCGTCGCCCATTAGCTACCGCCACCCAGAGTGCAGGACGTCTGTCAATAGGTAAGCCCAAAATTGATGCAAGTGCTGAATTTAAAAAGCAATGAGTACTTCCCGAATCGATGAGGACCCGCAAGGGGGTGTGGTTAATACGTCCTTCAATCCGCATGGTTTGCGAAGCACTGGTGCCGGTGATCGCGTTGAGAGAAATTTCAACATCCTCCACGTGGTCTTGTTCATCAGAATCTTCTAATCCCTCGAGCCAAAAAAGACGTTTACAACGATGACCCGGCGTGTAGGATTCGTCACAATTAAAGCAAAGACCTTTGGCGCGTCGTTCTTCCATTTCTGCCCGATTTAATCTTTTGACAAATGGTTGCTTCGGTGGCTGGATAGGGGCACGTCGCGGTATGATGGTCGATTCCGATCGTTTAGACCGGCGTTCATAAAGACGAGCAAGGCTCATAGCCGACGTGAGATCTTCTGGGTGGTGAAGCTCGACTTCCACCGCGATGTGTTCTTGGAGGCCACTAATGAATATTTGCACCTCTTGTTCTGAGGTTAAGGAACTTGCTCGTGCCGCCAATTGTTCGAACTTTCGCTGGTAGTCTTCTACAGATCCGGATTGTTGAAGTTTCGCAAGCTCGCCCAATTTATTGCTGCGAATAGGCGGCCCAAACCTCATATTACACTGATCTTTGAATTCCTCCCATTGAATATGAGGACGATCCCGTTCTAGTTTTATGAACCATAGTTGGCCATCTCCCTCCAGATGGAACGAGGCTAAGCCCACCTTTTCTTCCTCGGGTGTGCGCTGATGGCGAAAAAAATGGTCGCATTGATTGAGCCAGCCCAAAGGGTCAGACTGGCCATCATAGCGCGGGAAATCCAGTTTCGAATATCGTGGTATATATGAAGATCCTTCTTCATGGTCACGATACCCTCTTGAGCGGCGCTCTTGTGGGCCATGATGATTGGTGCTCTCTTCACCTTGATGGTTGTTGTGCGAATGCAGCTTAGAGAAACTTTTCGATAATTCTTCTAGTTGAGCGTGGATCAGCTGTTGTCGTTTTTCATTGGCAGCTTTGTCCTCCTGGTAAATTTTGAGAAATGCATCAAAGCGTTTGTTGAAGTGCTTGTGAGTCACCCATTACGACTCGCTCTGATACCAATTTGTTAGGCCCCTTTGACAAGGATCGCGTAATGGGACGGTGCACGGGCTGGTCAGCGGGATCAATCTTCGTCTTCTTGGTTTTACGACCTTGACGGCCTATGGTGGTAGGGATAGTTTGAGGCTCGTGGGAGAAATAGAGAACCTCTCGATCTAGGGATTTTTGTTTGTAAGCTCAATCATAAATTTTATTGCATTCTTTCAGTCAATTAAATACAACTCACGTTTCTTCCTGACGAAGGAAGAAATCAACCACTAAATAGGAAACTATTAATTTTTTCTTCCTGACTAAGGAAGAAATAACTTTTTCTTCCTGACTAAGGAAGAAATAACTTTTCTTCCTGACTAAGGAAGAAATAACCCGACTTTTCTTCCTGGTGAAGGAAGATTTATTTCTTGCTAAAAATAAAAGATACTTGACTCAATAATAAAAAACCAATTACTGTCACTGGATCAATCCACCATTCTTTCCAAATCGGCCATGTGTATATCTCTTGTATTTGATGGGCTCTAGATTTTCTTTTGTTGCATGGGCTCGGTCCCTAACAACTGTTCTCTAGAAGGAATGTGTTGCAGGATCCAACTGTAACGTCTCAGTAATGACCGTTATATCTTGAAAACTCGAGTGTAGTGGATATTAAACTAATGAGGAAAGGAGACCACGATAATCGAAAATCAATATGGGTTCATATTTGGAAGGTTGACATATCTTCACAACTAATTCAAATATATCGGGAGAAAAAGTAAGATATACACATGATATTTATTATCTTAGAAAAAATCTTACGATAAATTTTCAAGAGAAATTATATGGACAATTATAGAAAAGCGTGGTGTTAGCGTAATATATATTGAAGTAATTAATGATACGTATGAGAATGTAACGACTAACTTGAAGACTTCAAGTGGAATAATAGAAGTATTCCCAATAATGATAGAGTTACATCAAAGATTAACTTTAAGTCTTTATCTTTTTACGTTAATCATATATAAACAAACTCACTGTATACATTCAAGATACAATACAATGATACATGTTATTTGTAGAATATTATTATTTTGATATATAAGATACGTGAAGGAGTAAATGTTAAATTAGAATCTTGGCTGAAAATACTAGGAATAAAAAGTTTTAGGCTTAGTAGAGTAATGACAAAATATATGAAATTTAAGTTTAACAATATTAGACGTAATGAGACAATTATTAAAATAGGAAATGACGAGTTATCTAGAACTGAGAATTTTAAGTATTTATAATTATTTTTACAAAATGATGGAAGGATTAAGAGAGATGTCTTATATAGAATATAAGCAATATGATTGAAATGGAGGTTAGTATTGGGTATTTTATATGATTGTAAAGTATTTTAAGACGTAAAGAGAAATTCTACAACTACAGTTAGATCTGCTAAGTTACATGATACTGAATGTTGGGATATGACTCGGGCACATGAACAGAAGATGAAAGTTGTAGAAATAAAAATATTAAGGTGGATGTGTAAATATACGAAAATGGACAGAATAAATAATAAAATATTAGAGAGAAAGTTGGAGTTGTATCTATCCAGGAAAACTTCCAAAGATATGTTTAAGATGATACAAACATATACTTAGACAGGTAGACGATCAATAAATGTCTTAGTTAGGCGATGAGAAATTATGACAAAAATACACATCAAATGAGGGAGAGAAAGGCAAAAAGACTTGGTTACAGACAATAAAATAAGATAAAATTAATTTAAATATAAATGATAATATAATAGGGAATATAGAGCGTCAAAAGATCTATATAGCTGACCCACCTTGTGAAATAAGGATTGGTTGTTATTATTATTTTGTTTTACTTAGTACATGACAGAGTTTATCATGCATGATTTGATTTTTTGATAAGTACATATACAAATTTAGATATCACGTTCTTCCTGTCTAGAAAGATCATACGATTAAAGTTAATCCATGATTTATCTTGAATGTGTCGTTAAGGTGATAATTTTATCTTTTAAAGTAAAAGATGATATCGCTCACCTCCTAAGCGATCCACTAGCATCAATCCTATGAAACCTTATGTGAAGATAGAAATAGATAAATTCCGAAGAAATATTTTACACTTATACAATACAATGATCTATTATATGAAAAAGACACACTTAATAAAATATTTTATATCCATTTAATGTTTAAAATTGACCCACCGCCACCTGAGAAAGTGGAGATGCATTGGATTCAGTAAACCGGATGATGATTTAAGTGATAAATAATCTTTATTTATTTATTCATAAATTTCTAAGTCCATAGTGTCTCTGTCTATGTATCAAAAAGCTAAGTGTTCTGTAAATTTTCAAAATTAAAGTCAAATTTTTTCTCTATATTCTTAATGAGCCTATATTTCATTTTACAAAATAACTTGGTGTCGTGGTGTAGTTGGTTATCACGTCAGTCTAACACACTGAAGGTCTCCGGTTCGAACCCGGGCGACGCCAATTTAAATTTTATTATTACCGTATAATGGGCCGACAAATTCGCTACTTATTTTGGCCGATTTGCTGGTGGCGCTGTCTAACCCTAATGATCGACTCTTCGTTGGATTTAACAAATATAAGGAAAAAAATCGGGAATTTTTGCCGTAAACAATAAAAGGGATTTTGCAATTAATTAACTGATAAAATGATTGATATTGGTAATCAGAATATAACCTAAATCTCAAAAGAAAATTTAAGGTGAGTAATACTTTATTGTCCCTGTGGTGTACGCATTGGTATCCACCATCCTATTGGAAGCATCCATAATAAATAAGCGGGTAAAATTTTAGATTTATCAATAGATTACCGGCGGACTCTTTTTCTTAGAAGTCTTAAATATCTAAGTTGGTCATTTGCCTGTAAAAAAAGCATTTCAAGGATATATTTGAAAATTTTGCCTATGATTCTTAGGTAGGGATGTACAGATTCAGATATAATTTTATATCCTTCCTATCTATATCCATCAAATATCGAATATCCATCCTCATACATATATCAATTAAAAAGATTAGATATCTTTTATACTAATAAATTTTATTATTTGTAAGTTAAACTATTATCCTTAAAAAATATATTAAAATTAATATCATATTAAAAAATATATATTAATAAAATATATTATATATATATATATATATATATATAATCAACTTTTAATATAAACAAAAATACCGAATGAATTTTGTAATTTATTTTAATATATATATATATACATCTTATTTAATCAGTATTCAGATATCTAATATTGATAGTTTTTTCATATTTTTTTCTATTCTATCAAATCTCTCCTTGGGATTGTAGAAATTTTCAATCCTATTCTTATGATTTGGTCAATGTGAAATAACAAAAATGAGATAAAAAAAGAGAATATATATATATATATATATATATATATATATATATATATATATATATATATATATATATATAAAACCAACTTTTAATATAAACAAAAATACTTAATGAATTTTGGATTTTTTTAATATATATATATATATATTTTATTTAATCAGGTATTCAAATATTCAATATCGATAATTTCTCCATATATTTTTTCTATTCTATTGAATCTTTTCGTTGGATAAGTAGAGATTTTCATTTTGATTCTTACGATTTGGTCAATTTGAAATAATAAAAAATGAGATAAAAAAAAGAGAATTTCCAAAATAATCTCGGCAACTTTGACTGGAATTACAATTTTAAAAAATAATTATTTTTGAAATTCAGTTTTGTTAGTTTCCATATTTATATTAATGATAACAATCTCTTACCAAACAAAAGTATTAAAAAGGTTATGAAAATTATATTTGATTATTTAAAAGTTTTCATGAATGGAAAAGATTATAAATAAGAAACCAAATATGGTTAGATTTCATTTATATGAATTTTAAAAACCACTTCTATGTGCCCCGTGGAGCTCTATTAAGTTATCTCTATTTATTTATTCATAAAATTTAAAATCAATTCTCTCACTGTCTAGAAATGTCAAAGAATAAAGATGAATCTGGGATGTGATTCGACTCCATGAAAAAAAAAATTTATTAGCAAGTATTTATAATGGACAATTAAGAAGTCTAATATTTCAAAATTCATCATTTATTTGAAGATTTTTTTATAAAATATATCGTAGTTGTAAGTATCCCAGATTTGATTTTAATATGGTAAATCGATTTAAGTTATATCCTAATATTTTTAATCTCTTTATCTAAGTCTGCAGGAATATAGGAGCGGAGAAAGTCGAGCGTAAGACGCAATGGACGAGAAGGATTGCATGAGGAAGTGAGCCGACGGACTCGGTGGATCTGAGGGACGCGAAAGCTGCGGAAGAGTATACCGGTGGAGAGAGAACGACGTGCGCGACGTCCAACGGACAAGAACCCGAAAGGAAGCAAGCTCGAGGGGCGAAAGATCGGAGTCGGATAAGCCTAACTCTAGTTTGCCAAAAATCATCCAAAGAAGACCCGTTGAAATTTGGTCAGCGTGCTGTTGACCAAAGGCTTGTTGGGTGCCTGTATGGATATGGGCGCCCGGGATCTCGGATGCTTGAGCACTCGAGCGCCGGAGCACTCGGGCGCCTGATAGTCCATACTTATCAGTCAATCTACCGTTTGCAACCGTTGCACAACGGATAACATCCAGGCTACTTGTTAATGGGGTGGCCTACCTCGGGTGATTGACCCCGAGTGGGCGACCCCGGGTGACCGACCCCAGGCGCCCGACTCGGGTGACCGACCCCGGGTGGCCGACCTCGGATGACCGACCCCGGGTGGCCTATCTCGGGTGACCGACCCTGAGTGACCGATCTCGGGTGACCGACCCCGAGTGACAGACCTCGGAGGACCGACTCCGAGTGGCCGACCTCGGGTGATCGACCTCGAGTGGCCGACCTCGGGTGACTGACCCCGAGTGGCCGACCTCGGGTGATCGACCCCGAGTGGCCGACCTCGGATGACCGACCCCGATTGGCCGACCTCGGATGACTGACCCCGAGTGACCTACCTCGGGTGACCGACCCCGGGTGGCCAACCTCGGGTGGCCGACCCCGAGTGGCCGACCTCGGGTGACCGACCCCGAGTGGCCGACCTCGGGTGGCCGACCCCGGGTGGCCTATCTCGGGTGACCGACCCCGAGTGGCCGATCTCGGGTGACCGACCCCGAGTGACAGACCTCGGAGGACCGACCCCGAGTGGCCGACCCTGAGTGGCCGACCTCGGGTGACCGACCCCGATTGGCCGACCTCGGGTGACCGACCCCGAGTGGCCTATCTCGGGTGACCGACCCCGAGTGGCCGACCTCGGGTGACCGACCCCGATTGGCCGACCTCGGGTGACCGACCCCGAGTGGCCTACCTCGGGTGACCGACCCCGAGTGACCGACCTCGGATGACCGACCCTGAGTGGCCGACCTCGGATGACCGACCCCGAGTGGCCGATCCCGGGTGCCCGACCTCGGGTGCCTGTCCCTGGATGACCGAGGCCGAACCAGGGCTCGACCTGTCTCAACTTCTGTTCCCCCTGCCCAGATTCATATCCGGCTCATTGGACCGAGGTGAACCCGGCCTAACCCCATTTGATCTAGACCGGATCTGATCGGACCCTTGACCCTCTTTGAAAATTACTCGCCCGGATCAGTTTTTAATGAGCCCATGTTTGTTGTGCTATTGATAAGTGATCATCAACGACAAAGAGACTACGAGAAATTACTTTATCACGAGTTGTAATATTTCGTATCAAAGACTAACATGGTGTTGTGATGCTGTTGATTAACGTTTAACACATTTAGACCTTGTTTCGTTTAACTTTGATTATCTGCCTATGAGTATTCAGGATAATCATATTTGGTTCAAGGTTTTACTCGATTCTGAAATTTTCTCGATTCCAATACGTCAGTAAATATTATCAATTAGGCCATGATCCGGGCGAGTAGTTTTCAAAGAGGGTCAAGGGCCCGATCGGATTCGGTCTGGGTCAAATGGGGTTAGGCCGAGTTGATCACCTTGGTCCAATGAGCCAGATATGAATCTGGGCAGGGGGAATAGAAGTCGAGACAGGTCGAGCCCTGATTCGGCCTCGGTCACCCGGGGTCAGGTACACGAGGTCGGACACCCCGGATCGGCCACTCGGGGTCGGTCACTCGAGGTCGGCCACTCGGGGTCGGTCCTCCGAGGTCTGTCACTCGGGGTCGGTCACCCGAGGTCGGCCATTCGGGGTCGGTCACTCGAGGTAGGCCACTCGGGGTCGGTCATCCGAGGTCAGCCACTCGGGTCGGTCACCTGAGGTCGGCCACTCGGGGTCGGTCCTCCGAGGTTTGTCACTCGGGGTCGGTCACCCGAGGTCGGCCACTCGGGGTCGGTCACCCGAGGTAGGCCCATCGGGGTCAATCATCCGAGGTCGGCCACTCGGGGTCGGTCACCCGAGGTCGGCCACTCGGGGTCGGTCACCCGAGTCGGACACCCGGGGTCGGTCACCCGGGGTCGGCCACTCGGGGTCAGTCACTCGAGGTAGGCCACTCGGGGTCCGACACCCGAGGTTGGCCACCCGGGGTCGGCCATTCGGGGTCGGTCACCCGAGATTGGCCACTTGGGGTTGGTCACCCGGGTCAGACGCCCGGGGTCAGCCACCCGAGGTTGGTCACTCGGGGTCGGGTACCTCCAGCCGAATGCTATAAGACCACCCCATGAACAGAAATGACTCAGAAGCCAGGCTTGTCCGACCGACCCAGACTGCAAGTCAATATGAGCCGACCAGATGAACATGAGTGATTAAAGAGTTACCTCCGCAGTAATAATTTGCCAAACCTCTGACATAATCATTACCTGACAAAGCCGTCAAATATTAATGAGGACGAGAGGAGGCAATTTAGACAGGTTGTCAGGCGGCTGTGACAGTCTCACATGGCAACTAAAGCTGCCATTGGCCCAGTCTACCAACTGACCCATTCTTAATGAGACATGACAGCTCTGACATGACAGAGGGTTTCTCCTCCCTTATATAAACCCCCCTTTGGGTTATGAAAGAGGATTTTGCTGCCACTTTGCAACCTCAACTCCCCTTTGTGTTCTCCATTTTGGTCTGACCCGAGTGATTGGTATCTAATTCGTAGTTGAGCCCGACCCCGACCCCCGCGCTACAGCATACTGGGTCATTTTGGTTAGACCGAGTCAGTCGACTGAGAACCAATCTTCACTTGTCGACAGGATCAAATTTGGCGTCGTCCGTGGTGTAGGATATGGCTTGGCGGGTTTCCTAAGCAAATACCTGGTCGATCCGAGAAACCTCTCCATGTCTACGGATTAAAATTAATCCGAATGGAGACCCGTCTCCCATCCACCATCTCGTGCTGTATCGAACGATCCAAATTACAACATAACCAATTACCAAAATCGGCCTTGTAATTTTGCTTGACCGTTCGACCGCGGAAAAGGCGACGAGTTGATCTCCGGCTTTTGTGTTTATGGTCGAGGTCCAGTTAATAATTTATTCACCAAATTTGGAATCAAAATAATAAATTATTAAACATGAAATGACGAGCCATATAATCATGGCACAAAATTGACATAAAGAAAAACAAAGGAGCATAAGGAAAGATATACCTTTCCGATCACCTCGCGGTCTTCAACCTTATGCCCCTCCCTTTGTGGACGTCGTGTGGGCAACGATCTTTCGCGATCCGAGATCACCAAGAGCTCCAAAAGAACCCCTTCTTCTAGTTGACCAAAACCCTAACCTCTAGGGTTTGCGCCGCCGGCCTCTTCTTCCTCTACCCTTGCGCCGCCGACCGCCGGAGCTGCTCCAAGCCCTCCGGACCGACAGCAAACCTAGAGAGGAAGGAGAAGGAGATGATGAAGGAGAAAATTCTCCTTCTTCCTTACCCAAACAGCCCGCAAGATCCCTTCTCCCTCAACCTTGCGGCGCCGCCGCAAGCTGGGTTGCGCCGCCTCCCATCGGGCACCGATGACTCCTCCGCCCTCCCTGAGCCCCACGCAAGGTAGTGGAGTTCTCTGCCTTGCTTCCTTGAGCCTCAGCCGGAGCTTGGTGGAGGAGGTAAAGAGAACCGAAGGGGAGAACCCCTTCTTCTCAACCTTGCGGCGCCGAAACCCTAAGAGGGTGTGAGAGAGAGAGAAGAGAGGAGAGAGGCTTGGGTATCAACTCTTGGATTAAGCTTTGGTTTCTTGATCTCATAGGGTATTTATAGGGCTAAGGTAGGGACGAAGAGGAGGAGTTGGATCTTGGCCCACTAATGGATCTAAACCCGATCCATTAACTAAGATTCATTCCACTAAAGGATCTTAATTGAACTTCCTCACCAACCCCCATATTTTCATATGAGCTCCACATATTACGAGTCATCCATCCCTCGTGTTTAAGATCTCGCATGTCCGTTAATTAATTTAAATTATTGATAATTCAAATTAATTAACTTCTGGATCCTTGACTAGTACCACTCTGTTGGATCTAGATAAACGATAGAGGGGGGGGGGGAATATCGTTAAAATTTTTCTTCGGATTAAGGAAAGAGTAAATGCATCGGAAACAAAACAATCACACGAAAACACAAGTATTTTACTAGGTTCGGAGTTGCGGTCGGCTCCTACTCCAAGGCCCACGGTCCTTTACCGTTTACATTGGGCAATTCTATAATCGCGCAAAAGGTTTACAAATTTCAGTACAAGAATATTGCAGTAAATGAAAAGAGCTACACTTTTCGTTACCGACGCCCGATGTGGATCGTACTTCGAAGCAGAGGGTCGTCGTCGGCGCTGGAATCTCAAAATCGGAGTTTGCCGGAGTAGAGCGCTTGAACGAAAAGCTTTGGAGAGTTAGAAAGTTATTTTTCTGAAGCCTTGGGGTCGAGCACCCTTTGATAGTGCTCCTGGGGGCGCCTGAGACGTCGGGGGCGCCTGACACATGCCTTCATATGTGGAAAACTCAATCCGCAGCTCGGTCAGCGCTTATCCCCTTCGACTCGGCCTCTGGAGTTGACTGGGGCCCTCGGGATCTCCTGGGCTCCTAGCTTGACTTGGTCTGCTGTCTTCGTGGCTGATTTGCTTCGATTACCTCTTTGACTTTGACCTTGGGCGCCCGGGACCTCCCGGGCGCCTAACCCAGTGTGGTTTCGAAGCGTTCTTGCTTCCTTGCTGTTTTGGCTTTGACCTTGGGCGCCCGGGACCTCCCGGGCGCCTAGCCCAGTTGCATGCCCCTTTTCTTTGGGGTGTTCTGAGCTGCAGAAACACACTCCTTCGGTCCTTGCAACCAAGGTTAGTTCCAAAACATACAAAGTAAGAATATTAGTCAATATTTACAGCCGTAGCTGTCTTAGTTCTGACTTCGAGTCTCCCAAATGGAACCCTAGGTCAAATCGACACCTAATGTTCCCTCGACGGGGAACCCGTCCTCACCTACTCCTCTCAGGAGAATTTACCTTTTTGCCAACCGGCTCCTCCGGTTGGACTTTTGCCCAGCTTTACTCACCAGGTCTTCGTGTCCAATCCGTGACCAGGACTTAGTGCTCAATTCCTCGAACCAGGTCTTCGGTGCCCAGCCCTCGGCCAAGACTTAGTGCCCAACCTTTGGTTAGGTCTTAGGTGCTTAGCCCTCGGCCAGGACTTCTTGCCTAGATTAACTAGGACTTTCCTGCATACTTGAGTAACATTATTAGATCACAAATAATACTTAAATTTGAATCCTTTGCCAATATCAAAACAATGTTCAATATGGTACTTCCTGCACCAACACACTCAACCTTATCATCACTACAAAAAAAGGGTATTCTGCGATAAATTTTGCAATGAATTTTAAAAAAATCGTCGCAAAAATTTTTTGTGACAAATTTGGCGATGAAAAAAAATTCGTCGCCAAATACTCGTCGCAGAATTCTGCGACGAAAAAAATGAATTTGTTGCAAATTTTGCGACTAATTCATTTTTCGTCGCAGAATTTGTGACAAATTAAATTTTCGTTGCTAAATTTATCACAAATTTTTATAAAATTTGTCGCAATACTTACGATGAATATAACATTTGTCGCAGAATTTGCGATAAATTTTAAAATTCGTCGAAAAAATCTGCGACGAATTATGAAATTTGTCGCAGATTCTGCGACAAATTTCATAATTTGTTGCAAAATTTCTGCGACAAATATAATAATTTGTCGCAGAATTTGCGATGAATTTTAAAATTTGTCACTGATTATTTCCAACGAATAAAAAATTTATTGCAAAATTTGCGATGAATAACAGAATTTGTCACAAAATTTTTGGGACGAAAATATAAATTTGTTGCAAAAACTGCGATAAATCTTTTATTTGTCGCAAAATATCTGCGACAAATTTGAAAATTCGTCGCAAAATTCTGCAACGAATTTCTTAATTTGTCGCAAAATCTGCGACAAATATCAGAATTTATCGCAAAAAAAATCAACTACAAATTACTAAATTTATCACAAATTTTGCGATGAATTTAAAAATTGTCGCAAATTTTGCGACGAATTTTAGAATTCATTGCAGATTTTTGCAACGAATTTTAGAATTTGTGGCAAAATCTAGGACAATTTTTTTTGTGTCGTTAATTTTGTGCGACGAATTTATAATTTCGTCGTAGAATTTGTGACAAATTTTAGTATTCGTCGTAGATTTTTACAACGAAAATATATTCGTTGCAAAATTGATTGCAAAATAAATAAATTTTTTTGAAAATTATATTTATCAATAATATTTTAATAAAATAAATTTCAAATAATTAAAATCAAAATCAATTCCTATGTTATTTTCTCAAGATTATTTTATTGAAAAATACACTCTAATTGATTATCTATAGATGACAATAAATATAATACATTACATGGTAAAAAAATCACAAACAATAAATATAATAGTTTGCATGGAAAAAGTCAATATCAGCACAAAAGATAATAATCGTTATAATTACAAGATAACAATGAAGTACGTTTCCTATTACAATAATCTCACTAAGCTTTGTCATGGTGAAAGTAGAGGAGATGGTTTGACTCTATTCTTCAAAATGATCTTTATAATATCTGATAACAATGAAAAAAAAGTAAGATATTCATGAAATAAAACAATATAAATGTGCAATGCTCTTATACAGTATAATGAAAAGAAATAGTGCGGGCAATAATGTAGCTAACATAAAACCTTCATACTCTTATGCAATACTATTATTGAGGATCTCAATAATAAAGACCATGATGGAAACTCAAACTTCAATATTAATGTGTACAGTATAAAAGTCAACTGTACAAACAAGCATATATATCAAATAAATCTAAAAAATGAGAACTTACTACAAGCCTAGAAAATGAAAACTATCTCTATTATTGGAACTGAACTATAAAATGTAAAACTAAAAAAACATATGGTGCATAGAAAATAAGATAAGCTATGAGAATTTGTTCTTAACAAAATATTTATCTTGTTAACAAAAATTTAAACAATCTCAGTGAACATTAAAAATTTATGTAATTTCAATGAACATTAACAAGTAATAAGAAAGATGCCTCATTATTTTATTTTCATGCTTCAACAAAATGTAACTGTATATAATAATAAAAATTGATGTCTGAGAGTTATATAAAAATTAAGGATACTCATCTGTAACAAAATGAAAGCAAAAATTTATACTTACATTTTCGGCCTGAGAACTACGTCTACGACCACCACCCCGTCTAACGATGTGCTGTAAAATAAAAAATAAGATAAAGTTAAAATAAATTTGATACATAACAATTAATATAAAAAACCTTACCATATTTGTTTAGATAAAGAGAATACGTAAATCCTACGACAACAAGATATCACCTGTAATGACCTATAAATAGCAAGAAATATAAAACATTAATAGATAACATCTGTAATGAGATTTAATTAAATTAAATAATTACTTTTGTATTAAAGTGAAGAATTAGTTAATTAATATCTTAAATAGATCAATTAGTTAACCACATGTAAACAAAGGAAAACACATAGTTATTCAAATAATACCCTAATTGTATGTTATAATATAAGTAAACACAAATTTTTATAAACCAATATAAACTACCGAAACCTAATCTTATAAAACACTCACACTAAAACATGGATTATTATAGTAAACATTAATCAGAATATTAAATAATAAAAGAGAGATATATACATACCAAACGAAGGTCACCAACAAAGACGTCGGTTCTCACTCCAAACACATCTAATTAAGACCTACGCAAAAAATATTACAGGGTCAAAAATATAAATCAGAAATCAAATCTTCAATTGTAAAATCCGACCGTGAGCGATGTGGCCCAAGCCCAGCCAAGCTTGATATTTTGGGTCCGACCAGTCAAACCCGGATCAGGCCGGACCAGGCCAGCCCGGACTGACCCGGCCAAGCCAGGCCTCGCCCCGGCCAAGACATGGCCGGCCGAATAGGCCCGCGCGCCCTAGCGCGGCTAGGCCCGATGCAAAATTGTCGCGCCTGCCTGGTAACTCGAGAGCAAGGCCGCACAGACCGGGATCCCGCGAGCGCGACCACACTTGGCCAGGAAAGCACGAGGATGGCTGAGCGCGGCCGGAAGAGAGCGAGCCGTCGGGCGCAGCCGGTATCGTGCGACATCCACCGCGAGCGGCGAGTATCCTGCAAACGTGGTCACGCTCGACCGACAACGTGCGAGGCGAGCGGCGCTGGGTGAGGCCGGCACCACGCAAGCGCGAGGCCCAATAGCGCGAACGCGGGCGCGCGAGCGCGAGGCACAGTAGCGCGAACGCAGGCGCGTGAGGCCGGTAGCTCGCGCACGGCCGCGCGCAGCCGGTAGCACGAGCGCAGCCACGCACGGTCGGAAGAGAGGGAGGCGCGCGCGCACTGCCGCCAAAAGCCAAAGCCACTGGAGATAATTCGAAGAAAGAAGAAAGAAGAGAAAGGAGAAGATATTTAGCGGAGATCTCGTCGTTGCAGGAGGGAGCTCGCGCACACTGCCGCCAAAAGCCAAAGCCAAAATGAAATGGAGTAGGGCAAAAGTAGACCGGGAGAATAATTAGGGTTTTGCGACAAAAATAAATTTGTCGCCAAATTTGTCACAAAATTATTTTTTTCATAAATACGTTCAAAAAATCATATAGTGATATACAGAACTTAGAAATTGATGAAACAAATTTCTACGTGCTCGTATCAAAATCCTGATTATATAAATGACCTCAAACTTGGAAAATATTTACAATTTTTTAAACATTATTTATTTGGAAAATAAAATTTTGTGGTTTTAAAATTTTTTTATATAAATTTATACGGTAAAATTTATGTTTAACATCATTTATCTTATTTATTTAACGAAACGAGTTTCTACGTGCTCGTATCGATAAATGACCTCAAACTTAAATTTTACATAATATATTTTTATTTATAATTTTCTAAATTTTATTTACTTGGAAAATATAATTTTGTGGCCTAAATTTTTTTTTTCTGTAAATTTATACGGTAAAATTTAAGTTTGACGTCATTTATTTCATGATGAAATCGCTACGAGCATGTAGAAAATTATTTCATGAAATTAGGAGCTCCGTACGTTTATTTATGATTTTTTGAAGGTATTTAGGTTTCTTTTTAAAAATTTAAAATTTTGCGACGAATTTCAGAATTCATCCCAAATTTGCAACGAATTTCCAAATTCGTCGCAGATTAGGGACGAATTTTGAAATTCGTCGCTGAATTAAATATTTAAAAAAATCAAAGCAAATACCGTTTTATTGTCGTAGATGGACCTAGAGAACTCGGAATTTAATGAAACAAGTTTCTATATGTTCGTATTGATCCACTGATGAGCTAAACGGCCACAAATATGAATTTCTATTAATATTTTTTTTTTCATAGTTCATTATTTATATCAGCATTGACTTAGTAAAACTTGTTGATGTAGTCTGACCCTGATTGTTGTTTTGGTGTTGACACCGATTTAAGTTTTGGTTGAGTGAATTCAGATTAAGTCTTGGTCGGGGACTGGGCATGAAACCCTAGTGAGTAAAGCTAGGTTGAAGGAAATCCCGGTGAGTGAAGCCGGGTCATGGTGAGTGAAGCCAGGTGATTGAAATCCCGGTGAGTGAAGCCGGGTCCTGGTGAATGAAGCCAAGTGATTGAAATCCCGGTGAGTGAAGCCGGGTCCTGGTAAATGAAACCAGGTGAATGAAATCCCGATGAGTGAAGCCGGGTCCCGGTGAGTGAAGTCGGGTCCCGGTGAATGAAGCCGGGTGACCGAAATCCTGATGAGTGAAGCCAGGTCCTAGCGAGTGAAGCTAGGTTGATTGAAATCCCGGTGAGTGAAGCCGGGTCCCGGTGAGTGAAGCCGGGTGACCGAAACCCTGGTGAGTGAAGCCAGGTCCTAGTTGTTGGGAACGAGATGGCTATAGAGGGGGGGGGGGTGAATATAGACAATCGCTTGCCCCTTGAAAACTAATCACGATTTCTGCAACTCAAATATCAGTAGCACAGCGGAAAGAATGGAAAAACAGAGTATGCAGAAAACAAATGATTGCAAAGCACACACAACTAGCAAGATCGCTAACAAGGAAGGTTTACAAGGTTCGGGGATAACTTGCCCCTACTCCTTGGCGTGCCCTTGAGGTGGGCGATCCCTTGATCGTCGGCAGATCAAGCCCCGGTTAACACCGGATATGAAGCAACCTCCTTCTCGGTGGAGAAACCTCTCCACAGTGTGTTTCAAACAATGATATATAATGAGCACAGTGAAACAACAATAAGAAAGATCTTACTCAAACACTTAGCAAGGATTAAACACAGCAAGCTCTCGAGCTCCACCCAGTGGCGATCTCACACAGACCCCTGTCTGCTTCGTGTCTTCCCACTGTCGGACTCCCAGCTCCTTGTTTTCTCCTTCAAGCGCTCAAGTATGATGAATGCTTCTCAATAGCTTGCTTAGAATGGATGAAGAACTCAAGAACAGCAAGCTTCTCGCAGCAGAACGCAAGAACACACAGGTTTTCCAAAACTGAATCTCATTGAACTCAACTCTCGCGTTCTTTTTGTTTCTCCGCCAAGCGACGGGTGACACCATCTCTGTAGCTCCCAGCTACTCCTCTGCCAACGCCAGCCTCTACTGAGCTATCTCTGGACTCACTGAGCTCCTCAGTCGAGCTCCAGTCTTAGCTCCAGTCCGCAGCTCGCCGTTGCAACCTGAGATGGGAAAAGGGACAAACCTGCTCCAAGGAAAGCACTCTCTGACTTCTCCTTGAGTGTTTGAATCCTCCCCTGTCACCTGAAACTCAATCAGAGCATTAGAGCAGAAGATCACAAAGCATATCACATACATCAGCAAATCGGATACGATCAGACGCTCTGACGACGTCTGACAGTGAAGTTTGAATTAAAGTGATCGGTCACCGGACCGATCCAGGGTGTGTGGATCGATCACCAGATCGATCCACTGCTTTGCTGGGATTCCCAGCTCTCGCAGCAATACACGCCTGATCGGTCACCGGACCGATCAGGGTGAATCCTGATCGGTCACCGGACCGATCAGATTGGATCCTGATCGGTCACTCAGACCGATCAAAGCAGATGAACAGTAACTTTTTAATCAAACCTAAGATTCCTGATCGGTCACCGGACCGATCCAAGGCTCTGATCAGCACGGGAACTCACTCACTGTTTGCTCCCTGATCGGTCGCCAGACCGATCAGGAGCAAGACAGCAAGGAAGCAGCCTGTGTAAGATCGATGCACGTGAGAGGGGGGTGAATCACGTGACTTTTAAAAAATTAAATCAGAGTGCTTTAAAGAGCGTGCACAGCGGAAATGAAAGAGACGAAAAACAAACACGCAAACACGAACAATTTTTTACTTCGTTCGGAGCCTTCGGCGACTCCTACTCGAAGGCCCAGGTCCCTCGGACCTTTCCGTTGGGCAATCTACTAAAACTCTCTATCGGTCAACCCCGATAGAGTAGGCGAGTACAAATGAAATGAAAGTGTGACAACCCCACACTTTCAAGTAATTAAGTGCAATAAAGTATTAAAAGAAATTCTTCTTTTTACCGACGTCCGGAGTAGGTCGACTCTTTCGGGGCAGCGGGACGTCGTCGGCTCGAAGTGTAGCGTTTCCGGAGCAGGGCGCGAGCGTAGAAGAACTTGGAGCGTTGAAAAAAGTGTTGTTCTTTGAAGAGGGTCGAGGCCCTCTTTATATAGGGCAGGGGGCGCCCGACATGCTCGGGGCGCCCCCCACGTGGCTGTAGATCCGGCGATGCTCCGGTCAGAGCTAATCTCGTCTACTTCGGGATTGCTTTTGACTGGGGCGCCCGACGCGCGCGGGGCGCCCGATTGACCGGTCAAAATCCCATCTTCTGGCTTCGCGAGGGTGAGCTGCAGCCGCCTTCAGTGGCGTGGCACAGTGGGCGCCCGAGACATGCGGGGCGCCCCCAATTGGGCTGCTGTCGGGGCGTTTACCTCTCCGCTGACTTTGTGTTGACTCTGGGGCGCCCGACACATCCGGGGCGCCCTGCTCAGCTACGGCCTCACTCCTTTGAGGCTCTCTGAGCTGCAGAAACACAGTCCTTCGGTCCTGCATCCAGGGTTAGTCCAAAACAAGGATAGCACAATTTTATATGGACTAAAATAAGATATAATTCTAAGTTAATTAGATCCTGTCTCCCAGACCAGGATCTAACCAGAACTCAACTTAGATCACCTAAATGGGTCTAAGTTGGACCGCGCCTAAAGTCCAAGATTGGACTCGTCCTCACTGGGTCGCTCCTCCAGTGACTTACCTTACTTACCCATTGTGCAGCTCTGCTTGACTTCTTGACCCTACCAGGACTTCCTGCCAAGGCTCAACCACCTTGGTCTTCTTGCCAAGTCTCAACCAACTTGGTCTTCAGCCAGTTGTCAGGTCCCGCGGACCCAACTGGACTTCCCGCCAGGACTCAACCATCCTGGACTTCAGCCTGGTGTCTGGTCCTAAGTCTTTCAATCCTGCACACTTGGTAAAGAGGTTAAACACACACAACCCTAACTTTAACCACTTTGTCATACATCAAAACCTGAGTTTGACCGTTAGTGCAAACTGCACCAACAATCTCCCCCTTTTTGATGTAATGACAACCTAGGTTAAAGTTAGAGAAAAAACTAGCAGATACATGCAAGTAAATAAGCATGAAGGTACATGGTGCAAAATTAAGTAGCAAACAGAATTTTCTAAGCTTTAACCCTACTCTCCCCCTTTGTCATTCATCAAAAAACATACGTATATTAAGTTACGGAGAGTAGGATCCAAAGCTAAGTGATAGGGAAAACTAGACTTAGGCAAAATAGATTAAGTAAGATAAAATAGCCTAAGTGAAGAAAAGGAACTCCCCCTAAATCAATTAACTTAGCTTTCAAAGCTAACAAATAGTTTTCAACAAAATTATTTTTCAAATGAATTAGAAATATTTTCAAAGTTAAGCTTGACAATCTAAAAAAAATTTCCCAAATAATACATATTTTTCAAAGCCAAAAGAAACTTTGCTACTGAGCTTTAACTTAGAAGAAGGAAGATATTCTAAGAATAAGCTTTAAAAGTGTCAAGACCATTATTCAATTTTTAAAACTAATTTTTCAAGAATATGCCTTAGATTCTTTTGAAAATAGTTATACTTTAAAAGTAATATCATAGACTTAATCAAACTATTCTTAAAATTAATTTTCCAAGTTAGTTTGAGCTCCCCTTAACTTGGCAAGCCCTTAGAATTCCTTGTCAATTTCAAGGTAAACATTCTATTATGTCCTAGGGATATCCAAACTACAAATAAAAATATTTCAAAAGAATCATTTTTGGAAGTAAATCAATCAAAATATTTTGATATTTTCTAGTATAAGAACAAGCTAATAGTGGATTTTCAAAAAACATAAGTGTTTTTATTTTAAAGTTAATTTGAAAATAGTTTATCAAGGAAAATTAGTAAAATTTGAAAAAGGAGATTTGCAAGACCCAAAAATACGGATTTTCAATGCTAAATAGGAATTGCAAGGAACTATTTATAAGCATAATCCTAATATTTTTCAAACAAAACAGTAAAAATAAGACATGTATGGCATCTCTTAAAATAGGTTTAGATATAGGGCATTTTTATTTTTAATCACATATTTTAATAAAATAGTTTAAAAGTATTTGAAGAGAGATTTTCAAGAGGATTGTTTAATATTTTGAAACAAAATTTGATATAGTAATAAAGTTATTATTATTATTTTCAAATGATAATAAGAATATCTTTGAAAGCACAAAAAAATTGAAAATAAGTTTTGAAAAGAATATAATTGAAAGAATAAAAAAACTTAAAAAAATAGTATTTTTAAAACAGTTATTTTCAAATATGTTATAAGGAATTTGCCAAAAAGATGTATAGAAATATTTTCCCTCCCCCTCAACTCGATATTCTCCATAAGTCCTTAGGGGTAATTTCGTAAAAGAACAAGCAGAAAGAGAAAAGGAAACAAAAGAGTTTTTTTTTTTTTTTTTTGGTTTAATTAAGGATTAGGTGTAGGCTTAATTAAGCCTTTAGTGTGGGTTTGCTTTTAGGTTTGGTTTAATTAGGTTTGGATTCATTAGATTTAAGTTTGGTTTAATTAAAGTTTAATTAGGTTAATTATATTTAAGTTTGGTTTAATTAAAGTTTTTAGTTAAGTTGGTTAAGGTTGGTTGGGTTGATAAATTTTAATTAAACATTAAAAATTAAGTTAAAGTTTTAAATTAATTATGATTTTAATTGAAGTAATATTAAGTTATTTAATTACGATTAAATTAAGTTAAATAATTAAGATTTTTAATTAAACTTAAGGTTAAGGTTTAATTAATTAAGAATTTTAATTAAGATTAAGGTTAAAATTATTAAGAATTTCAATTAAGACTAAGGTAAAATTTTAATTACAAGCTTTAGTTATTTGGGGATTAAAGTTAGAGGTATTTAAATGAAGTTTTAATAAAGGGTTGAAGTTCAATTAGGTAAAATTTTAGGGGTTAAAATTTAATTTGGTCGAATTTTAAATAAATTAAAGTTAGTTAAGATTTAATTAAAGATTCAAGGTTAAAAGATTGAAATTCTAATTAATTAAGGATTAAAGTTGATTAAGGATTAAAGTTTATTAAGGATTCAAGTTTAATTAATTAAGGATTAAAATTTGATTATGTAAAGAGTTAGATTTTTAATTATATAAAATTTAATTAACGTTAAATTTTAATTTAATTAAAGTTAATTTAAGCAAAGTTTGATTATGCAAATTTTAGTTAAAGTTAAAGTAGAATTTAATTAAGGTTAATTTTTAATTTATGTTGAAATTTAATTAGATGAATTTTTAATTAAGGATTTAATTAGGTGAAAAATTAAGATTTAGATTAAGTTAAAATATGATTTAATTAAGAATTTTAAAGTTTAATTTTAACATTTAAATAAGATTCAAATTTATAAATACGATTAAAATTTTAATTAATATTTAATTTGGTGAAAAGAAAGTAAAATTTTATCGGTTAAAATTTAATTAAGTAACGGTTAGGTTAAAATACCCAAGTTTCAAATTTTATTGTCTCTAATCATCTCACTCAGTCTAATATTGTCAATCAAAGGGATCCTATCGTTTGTGTGAGATGAGCTTGAATTTGAATTTTAATTTTAAATTTGAATTTGAATTTTAATTTGAATTTTAATTTGAATTTGAATTTTAATTTTAATTTTAATTTTAATTTTAATTTTAATTTTTGAATTTGAATTGAATTTGAATTTGAATTTTAATTTTTGAATTTTAATTTGAATTTTAATTTTTGAATTTGAATTATCAATCAATAATTTAAATTTGGTTATCCTTATTCATCTCACTCGGTCTAAGTTATCAATCAAGGGAGTCTTATGATTTTGTGAGATGATTTTGAGTTTGATTAGAAAAGTTAACTTGACCTTGTGTTAGATCCAAGTTTAACAAGTAGTAATTTAAAAGTACACTTCAATAATTGGCTTCCAGGCCATGGCGAGGCACAGTGGCCTTCTTTGGCCGAAGCCTTATTGGAGCAACAACCATTTTCTAGGCAAAGCCGCTTAAAGAAGTTGAACTTTTAACTTACTCATTGAAAACCTTGGTACTAAATAGTACAAGATTCAAATTAACTTTGAAGCTAATCCTAAGTGCCCACCTGGGCAAAGGCTGATTTTGAGGTGCCAACTAGTTTGGTGCCTCCCCTTGGATTATAGGTTGAGTGCTTTGGGTTGTTAAAGTGGACTCTTAAATTTTCTTTGAATTTTGAATTAGTTAAATTTTTTAATTTGTCTTTATTAGGAATTTTTGTAATGCTTAAATTATTGTTGGGTTTTAATCTCGAATTACCCAAGTTTGTAATTTTCAGTTTTGAAGAATTGTTAATTAACTTGGGTTTATTTTCAAGTTTAATGGTTTTTGAATTTTCGAAAATAATTGAACTATTAACTGAGTTAAAAACTTTATTTAGATAAACATTGATTTTATCGAGGGTTAGATTTTCACAATCTGAATTAACTTGGTCAATGTTTTGTTTAACCAAGTCAGAGTTGAGTTTGTTCTGGTCTGAAAAGTCTAAAATATTGCAGGAAGTTTTTAACAAAATGTGCATTTCGGGAGGATTTATAGAGATATCTAATTTATTACAAGAACCTTCTACACAGTCAGATATTTCAGAGATTTGCTCAGAATCATGCAAGACATTTGTATTAATAATACTAGGGGTATTCTTGTAATTTACCTCAATCGCATCCCCTAATTTAGTAGGCTTTACCGTTGGTTCAGGCTCGACCTTAGTTGCAAATTGGACTTGATCTTTCATCTTTAAATTTGGTTCTGCGATTGATTTAGTAGACTCATCTTCAGCTTTAAGGTTAGGCTCATCCAGCTCCTTCAAATTCTCGTGCAATTCATTCAGCCGAGTCCATAGGTCATATGCGTTGTTATACTTTTCCAGTCTGCAGGAAATTTTGTTAGGCAAAACTGCACAAATTAATTTATTTACCTGCTTGTTCAGTTCATCATTTTGAGATTGGTATCTCAGGGCTAACACGTAGTCGAAGTCTTGACTGCCCAAGAAGATCTCCATTGATCGTCTCCAATAGTCGAAATCTTCTGGATAGTAGTGTGGGGGCTCGTTGACATTTCGCCCTTGCATCTTATTTTGCGCTATTTAGAAATCTTGCACACAAAAAATAGACCAAACAAAGTCCCAAGACTAGGTCTTGGATTAGTAGTGCCGGCAGATATAAATATATAAAAATAAAATGGCCAAGTCGAATGGTGTTGCACCAAATTCGTGAAAAATCGATCAAAAAAAAAAACTAATATATAAATATTGATAATAATATCAGATTTAGACTGTGAGCAAAAAAAAACACAGACAACGATAAAAACTGGATTTCCCCCGGCTCTTACGGTGGTTGCACCGATAGAGAGCGTACCAGGCTCTGATACCACTTGTAAGATCGATGCACGTGAGAGGGGGGTGAATCACGTGACTTTTAAAAAATTAAATCAGAGTGCTTTAAAGAGCGTGCACAGCGGAAATGAAAGAGACGAAAAACAAACACGCAAACACGAACGATTTTTTACTTCGTTCGGAGCCTTCGGCGACTCCTACTCGAAGGCCCAGGTCCCTCGGACCTTTCCGTTGGGCAATCTACTAAAACTCTCTATCGGTCAACCCCGATAGAGTAGGCGAGTACAAATGAAATGAAAGTGTGACAACCCCACACTTTCAAGTAATTAAGTGCAATAAAGTATTAAAAGAAATTCTTCTTTTTACCGACGTCCGGAGTAGGTCGACTCTTTCGGGGCAGCGGGACGTCGTCGGCTCGAAGTGTAGCGTTTCCGGAGCAGGGCGCGAGCGTAGAAGAACTTGGAGCGTTGAAAAAGTGTTGTTCTTTGAAGAGGGTCGAGGCCCTCTTTATATAGGGCAGGGGGCGCCCGACATGCTCGGGGCGCCCCCCACGTGGCTGTAGATCCGGCGATGCTCCGGTCAGAGCTAATCTCGTCTACTTCGGGATTGCTTTTGACTGGGGCGCCCGACGCGCGCGGGGCGCCCGATTGACCGGTCAAAATCCCATCTTCTGGCTTCGCGAGGGTGAGCTACAGCCGCCTTCAGTGGCGTGGCACAGTGGGCGCCCGAGACATGCGGGGCGCCCCCAATTGGGCTGCTGTCGGGGCGTTTACCTCTCCGCTGACTTTGTGTTGACTCTGGGGCGCCCGACACATCCGGGGCGCCCTGCTCAGCTACGGCCTCACTCCTTTGAGGCTCTCTGAGCTGCAGAAACACAGTCCTTCGGTCCTGCATCCAGGGTTAGTCCAAAACAAGGATAGCACAATTTTATATGGACTAAAATAAGATATAATTCTAAGTTAATTAGATCCTGTCTCCCAGACCAGGATCTAACCAGGACTCAACTTAGATCACCTAAATGGGTCTAAGTTGGACCGCGCCTAAAGTCCAAGATTGGACTCGTCCTCACTGGGTCGCTCCTCCAGTGACTTACCTTACTTACCCATTGTGCAGCTCTGCTTGACTTCTTGACCCTACCAGGACTTCCTGCCAAGGCTCAACCACCTTGGTCTTCTTGCCAAGTCTCAACCAACTTGGTCTTCAGCCAGTTGTCAGGTCCCGCGGACCCAACTGGACTTCCCGCCAGGACTCAACCATCCTGGACTTCAGCCTGGTGTCTGGTCCTAAGTCTTTCAATCCTGCACACTTGGTAAAGAGGTTAAACACACACAACCCTAACTTTAACCACTTTGTCATACATCAAAACCCGAGTTTGACCGTTAGTGCAAACTGCACCAACAGCCTGCTCCCTGATCGGTCTCCGGATCGATCAGGAGCCACACAGTAGATTCCCAATCTCACTGTGCGCTCCCTGATCGGTCACCAGTCCGATCAGACATAGCTGGATCGGTCACCAGACCGATCCACTAAGGAGCAGCGTGCCAACAGTCCCTGATCGGTCACCAGACCGATCCAGTGACTCTACCCAGCCCTCCAAGCTAGGGATTCATCCACCTTAGCCCTCCAAGCTAAGGATTTTTCAATCTAACTCTCCAAGTTAGGAATTTGCACCTAACCCTCCAAGTTAGGACTTTTCACCTAGCCCTCCAAGCTAGGACTTTTCACCTAGCCCTCCAAGCTAGGACTTTTCACCCAACTCTTCCGAGTTAGAACATCATCCAACCTAGCCCTCCAAGCTAGGTACCTGACCCTCCAAGCCAGGACTTTTTCACCTAATTCTCCAGGATGGGAATTTGCACCTAACCCTCCAAGTTAGGACTTTTCACCTAGCCCTCCAAGCTAGGACTTTTCACCCAACCCTTTCGAATTAGGACTTTTCCAACACCTAGCCCTCCAAGCTAGGATTTTCCACACCTAACCTCCCAGGTTAGGATTTCCAACACCTAGCCCTCCAGGCTAGGATTTTCCACACCACCTAACCTCCCAGGTTAGGATTTTCATATCATGCCTAATCCTCGATCAGGACTTAATCATAACCATCATAATCATCACACCTAACCTCCCAGGTTAGGACTTTCCATATCACGCCTAATCATCGATCAGGACTTATAATCATAATAGTCATCCTCCTAAACTAAAATCGTTGTCAACACCAAAACAACAATCAGGGCCAGACTGCATCAACACTAGTGAGTGAAGCTAGGTTGAATGAAGTCCCGGTGAGTGAAGCTGCGCACGGAGTCTTGGTCCGGGGGACTGAGCACGAGTCAGATAAGGCTAGGGAGCCCGTTCTCTTGACTTAGGATTGGATTGATTGAAGCTGGATCGGTCTGGAGACCGATCAGGGAGTTGGCACGAACTCCTTGTTGTGAATCGGTCTGGTGACCGATCCAGAGAAGTCTGATCAGTCTGGTGACCGATCAGAGAGAGAACAAAAAGGATTCTGTTGGGCTTCTGATCGTTCTGGTGAACGATCAGAGAGTGATCAGAAGTTTAGGGAGAAACCTTGATCGGTCTTCGTGACCGATCAAAGTGTCGCAGGTTTCTCACCCTGACCGATCAGGATGGCTCCTGATCGGTCAGGGATTGACCTGATCGGTCATCTCTGATTGGTCTGGTGACTGATCAGTAGCTGTAACTTTAATTTGAAATCGCTGTCAGACGTTCTGATCGCGTCTATTTTTCTCTACTACTTGCTAATATTGTTTGATACGCATTTGCTAAGCCTCTGATCAGTGTACAGGTTAGACAGGGACGATTCAAACAATGGAGGAGTGTCAACTGGGGACTTTCCATTGAGCAGGTTTGTATGTATTCTCTTCTCAGGTTTCAACGGCTTCTGAGGCGCGACTGGCGACTGACGGAGGCTCAGCTGAAGAGGTCTTCAGTGGACTGAGTGCTCAGGGAGGTCAGTGGGTTCAGGCTATGCTCAGTGGATGCTGACGAAGCTTGGCGACGAGGAGAGGAAGCTTAAGAAGAAACTGGATAGCAGAGGAGCGTAGGAACTATCAGAAAAAATGAGTGAAGTTTTTGCTGTGGGGTTGAGCTCTCTGTGTGTAGTTTTCTTGCTTAAGCATTCCTGTGAGATTTTGAGAGTTTTCCTTCTTGATTGTCTTGTGTGCTTAACATATATCATCTGGAGACTATTTGTGGGGAGGTTTCTCCACCGAGAAGGAGGCTCAGTTTATCCGGGTTCACCGGGGCTTGATCTGCCAACGATCAAGGGATCGCCCACCTCACGGGCACGCAAAGAGTAGGGGCAAGTTATCCTCGAACCTTGTAAACCATCTTGTTAGCGTCAGTTTGTTTCCTGTCTTTGTTTTGTTCATCCTGTTTTTGTATTATTTTCGCTGCTGCTAACCCTGATCGCAGAGAAGTTCAAAGCGCAATTATTTTGAGTGTCTGGCTACATTCACCCCCCTCTATAGCCATCCAAGCACCAACAAAACTTCTCTAAGTCTGAAACTGTTATAAGCAATTTCATATTAATCCTTCATTGATCACTAAAATTTTTATTGAAATTTGTGTTTAAGATTATTTATATCACGAGGACGTCGATACGAACTCGTAGAAACTTGTGTCATATCATTCCGAGTTCTGTAGCTCAATCTGCGACATTTCGAACGTATTTCATATTTTCCAAGTTTGCGATGAATTTCTAAATTCGTCCCAAATCTGCAACAAAATTCCAAATCCGTCACAAATAATTATTTTTAAATAAACTAAAAGAATATTAATAAATTGTTGGATCGAGAAAACGATAGAGGGGGGGGGTGAATATCGTTAAAACTTTTTCGGATAAGAATAAGAGAAAATGCAGCGGAAATGAAACAATCACACAAAGAACACAAGTATTTTACTTGGTTCGAAGTTGGGGTCGGCTCCTACTCCAAGGCCCACGGTCCTTGACCGTTTACTGCGGGCAATTCTATAATCGTGCAAAGGTTTATAGATTTCAGTACAAGAATATTGTAGTAAATAAAAGAAACTACACTTTTCGTTACCGACGCCCGATGTGAATCGTACTTCAGAGCAGAGGGTCGTCGTCGGTGCTGGAATTTCGAGATCGGAGTTTGCCGAAGCAGAGCGCTTGAACAAAAAGCTTTTGAGCGTTGGAAAAAGTGTTGTTGAAGCCTTGGGGGTCGAGCCCCTTTTATAGTGTTCCTGGGGGCGCCTGATGCGCTGGGGGCGACTGACACGTGCCTTTAGATCAGAGAACCTTCATCTAAAGCTTGGTCAGCGCTTATCCCCTCTGAATCGGCCCCTGGTCAGACTGGGGCGCCCGGGACCTCTTGGGTGCCTAACTTGACTTGGTCTGCTGGTTTCATGGTTGATTTACTTCGATTAACTCTTTAGCTTTGACCTTGGGCGCCCAGGACCTCCTGGGCGCCTAGCCTAGTGTGATTTCGAAGCGGTCTTGCTTAATTTCTATTTTGACCTTTTACCTTGGGCGCCCGGGACCTCCTGGGCGCCTAGCCCAGTTGCCTACCTCCTTCCTTTGGGGCGTTCTGAGCTACAGAAACACACTCCTTCGGTTCCTGCAATCAAGGTTAGCTCCAACACAGAAAAAGCAAAGGTGTTAGTCATTATTTACAGCCGTAGCTATCTTGGTTCTGACTTTGGGTCTCCCAAATGGAACCCTAGGTCGAACCGATGCCTACTGTTCCCTCGACGGGGAACACATCCTCACCTACTCCTCTCAAGAGAGTTTACCTTTTGCCAACCGGCTCCTCCGGTTGGACTTTTGCCCAATCCACCTGACCAGGTCTTCGTGCCCAACTTTTGGTCAGGTCTTCGGTGCCCAGCCCCTTGCCAGGACTTCGTGCCCAGTCCTCGACCAGGACTTTGTGCCCAGTCCTCAACCAGGACTTCTTTGCCTGACTTTCGATCAAGTCTTCTTGCCCAGTCCTTGACCAGGACTTCTTTGCCCGGCCCTTTGCCAGGACTTCTTACCTAGTGTTCCTAGGGCTTCTTCCTGCTCACTCAGTGAGCATATTAGAACACAATAACATCTTAACTTCTGAACCCTTTGCCATTATCAAAACCCAGGTTTGATTTAGGTGCTGCCTGCACTAACATAAATTTCATATATGGACCTACAGAACTCGGAATTTAACGAAACGAGTTTCTACGTGCTCGTATCGATATCCTCGTGATATAAACGACCTAAAACTTAAATTTTACCATTTAATTTTGAAATTCGTCACAAAATTAAATATTTAAAAAGTCAAAACAAATACCGTTTAATTGTCGTAGATGGACCTAGAACTCGGAATTTAATGAAACAAGTTTCTATATGTTCGTATTGATCCACTGATGAGCTAAACGACCACAAATATGAATTTCTGTTTATATATATTTTTTTCATAGTTCATTATTTATATCAACATTGACTTATTTAAACTTCTCTAAGTCTGAAACTGTTATAAGCAATTTCATATTAATCCTTCATTGATCCTTAAAATTTTTATTGAAATTTGTATTTAAGACCATTTATATCACGAGGACGTTAATACGAACTCGTAGAAACTTGTGCCATGTCATTTCTAGTTCTGTAGCTCAATCTGCGACATTTCGAATGTATTTCGGATTTTTCAAGTTTGCGACGAATTTCTAAATTTGTCCCATATCTGCGACGAATTTCCAATTTCCTTGCAAATTTTGCGACAAAATTCCAAATTCGTTGCAAATTTTACAACGAATTTTGAAATTCGTCGCAAATAATTATTTTTAAATAAACCAAAAGAATATTAATAAATTTCATATATGGACCTACAGAACTCGAAATTTAACGAAACGAGTTTCTACGTGCTCGTATCGATATCCTCGTGATATAAATGACCTCAAACTTAAATTTTACATAATATATTTTTATTTGAAATTTTCTAAATATTATTTACTTGGAAAATATATTTTTGTGGTTTTAATTTTTTTTTTCTATAAATTTATCCTGTAAAATTTAAGTTTGACGTCATTTATTTCTTGATGAAATCACTACGAGCACATGGAAACTTATTTCATGAAATTCAGAGCTCCGTACGTTTATTTATGATTTTTTGAAGGCATTTAGGTTTCTTTTTAAAAATTTAAAATTTTGCGATGAATTTCAGAATTCGTCCCAAATTCGCAACGAATTTCCAAATTCGTCGCAGATTAGGGACGAATTTTGAAATTCGTCGCTGAATTAAATATTTGAAAAATCAAAACAAATACCGTTTTATTATCGTAGATGGACATAGAGAACTCGGAATTTAATGAAACAAGTTTCTATATGTTCGTATTGATCCACTGATGAGCTAAACGACCACAAATATAAATTTCTGTTTATATATATTTTTTCATAGTTCATTATTTATATCAGCATTGACTTAGTTAAACTTCTATAAGTTCGAAGCTGTTATAAGCAATTTCATATTAATCCTTCATTGATCCCTAAAATTTTTATTGAAATTTGTGTTTAAGATAATTTATATCACGAGGACGTCAATACGAACTCATAGAAACTTGTGTCATGTCATTCCGAGTTCTATAGCTCAATCTGCGACATTTCGAATGAATTTCGGATTTTCTAAGTTTGCGACGAATTTCTAAATTCGTCCCAAATCTGCGACGAATTTCCAAATTCGTTGCAAATTTTGCGATGAATTTCGAAATTCATCGCAAATAATTATTTTTAAATAAAACAAAAGAATATTAATAAATTTCATATATGGACCTACAGAACTCAGAATTTAACGAAACGAGTTTCTACGTGCTCGTATCGATATCCTTGTGATATAAATGACCTCAAACTTAAATTTTACATAATATATTTTTATTTTTAATTTTTTAAATATTATTTACTTGGAAAATATATTTTTGTGGCTTAAAATTTCTTTTCTATAAATTTATCTGGTAAAATTTAAGTTTGACATCATTTGTTTCATGATAAAATCGCTACGATCACGTAGAAACTTATTTTATGAAATTTGGAGCTCCGTACGTTTATTTATGATTTTTTGAAGGTATTTAGGTTTCTTTTTAAAAATTTAAAATTTTGCGTCAAATTTCAGAATTCGTCCCAAATTCTGCAATGAATTTCCAAATTTGTCGCAGATTAGGGACGAATTTTGAAATTCGTCGCAGAATTAAATATTTAATAAATCAAAACAAATACCCTTTAATTGTTGTAGATGAACCTAGAGAACTCGGAATTTAATAAAACAAGTTTCTATATGTTCGTATTGATCCACTGATGAGCTCTACAAATATGAATTTCTATTAATATTTTTTTTTCATATTTCTTTATTTATATCAGCATTGACTTAGTTAAACTTCTCTAAGTCTGAAACTGTTATAAGCAATTTCATATTAATCCTTCATTGATCCCTAAAATTTTTATTGAAATTTGTGTTTAAGATCATTTATATCACAAGGACGTCGATACGAACTCGTAGAAACTTGTGTCATGTCATTCCGAGTTCTGTAGCTCAATTTGCGATATTTCGAATGTATTTCGGATTTTCCAAGTTTGCGACGAATTTCTAAATTCGTCCCAAATCTGCGGCGAATGTCCAAATTCGTTGCAAATTTTGCGACGAATTTCCAAATTTGTTGTAAATTTTGAAACGAATTTCGAAATTCGTCGTAAATAATTATTTTTAAATAAACCTAAAGAATATTAATAAATTTCATATATGGACCTACAGAACTCGAAATTTAACGAAACGAGTTTCTACGTGCTCGTATCTATATCCTCATGATATAAATGACCTAAAACTTAAATTTTACCTAATATATTTTTATTTGTAATTTTCTAAATATTATTTACTTGGAAAATATATTTTTGTGACTTTAAAATTTTTTTCTATAAATTTATCCGTTAAAATTTAAGTTTGACGTCATTTGTTTCATGATGAAATCACTACGAGCACGTAGAAACTTATTTCATGAATTCGGAGCTCCGTACGTTTATTTATAATTTTTTGAAGGTATTTAGGTTTCTTTTTAAAAATTTAAAATTTTGCGACGAATTTCAGAATTCGTCCCAAATTCTGCGACGAATTTCCAAATTCGTCGCAGATTAGGGACGAATTTTGAAATTCGTCGCAGAATTAAATTTTTATAAAATCAAAACAAATACCGTTTAATTGTCGTAGATGGACCTAGAGAACTCGGAATTTAATGAAACAAGTTTCTATATGTCCGTATTGACCCCCTGATGAGCTAAACGACCACAAATATGAATTTCTGTTATTATATATTTTTTTCATAGTTCATTATTTATATCAACATTGTCTTAGTTAAACTTTTCTAAGTCTGAAACTGTTATATGCAATTTCATAATAATCCTTCATTGATCCCTAAAATTTTTATTGAAATTTGTGTTTAAGATCATTCATATCACGAGGACGCCGTTACGAACTTGTAGAAACTTGTGTCATGTCATTCTGAGTTCTGTAGCTCAATCTGCGACATTTCGAATGTATTTTGGATTTTCCAAGTTTACGACGAATTTCTAAATTCGTCCCAAATCTGCGACGAATTTCGAAATTCATCGCAAATAATTATTTTTAAATAAACCAAAAGAATATTAATAAATTTCATATATGGACCTATAGGATTCAGAATTTAACGAAATGAGTTTTTACGTCCTCGTATCGATATCCTCGTGATATAAATGACCTCAAACTTAAATTTTACATAATATATTTTTATTTGTAATTTTCTGAATTTTATTTACTTGGAAAATTTAATTTTGTGGCTTTAATTTTTTTTTCTATAAATTTATCAGGTAAAATTTAAGTTTAACGTCATTTATTTCATGATGAAATCGCTACGAGCACGTAGAAACTTTTTTCATGAAATTCGGAGCTCCGTATGTTTATTTATGATTTTTTGAAGACATTTAGTTTTTTTTTTAAAATTTAAAATTTTGCGACGAATTTCAGAATTTGTCCCAAATTCTGCAACGAATTTCCAAATTCGTCGCAGATTAGGGACAAATTTTGAAATTCATCGCAGAATTTAATTTTTAAAAAATTAAAACAAATACCGTCCAAATTTTGCGACAAATTATATTTTTACGATAAATTAAATATTTGTTGTACGTTTGCGACAAATTTTAAATTCGTCGTAAATTTTGCAGCTATTTTGCAACGAATAAAATGTTGTTGCAAATTTTGTGACGAATATTCATTTTCGTTGCAAAATTTGCAAGAAATTTTTTTTCGTTGCTAAATTGTTCCAAAATTTGCAACAAATATCAAATTCATCGCAAATTTTGCAACGAAAATTTTTTTTTTGCAAATTTTGCGTCGAATAATTATTTTTTTCGCAAAAGCGCAACAAATTTTGCAACGAAAAATTTTTGTCGCAATTTGACGATAATAGAGTTTTCGTCGCAAACTTTGTTGCAAATTAGCAACGAATATCATTTTTGTCGCAAAATTTATCACTAATCTGCGACGAAAATTTTTTGTCGCAAAAATTTGTCGCAGAATACCCTTTTTTTGTAGTGCATCGTGCCAGATCTAATCCACCTACAGGGTTTAGCACGATGAACCTCTTGAGCTCATCAAGTGGGCATCATCATCCTGACTCACCAGGACACGGATTCCGTCAATAATCATCAGCACATCATATTATTAATATTATCTCCCAACTTTCCGGGTCTATCGATCTAACAGAATAGATCTCGCCCATTGGTAAATCAAAGAAACAATAATTAATAATATATGCCCGATATTATTTCGGGATTAAGGGATCGTACTCCATAATATAAACTGAGGTCCCATCTAATTATCGAGTCGGTACAAATTGGATAACCTCGGGTTTCGGTCCTGCTCAATGTACTCAAAACACACTAGTGTAATTCTATGGTCAAGACCAACCACACCTAATTACACTACAACTATCCCGATGGGTTGTCTAATTCCATCTCGGTTGTGGGACTCTTATTTATACTAAGCAAGGAACTGATAATACGATCTTCCGTGTGACCCCACACACCATGTTATCTATAATGCAAAGTAATTGGACTTCGTGTATGTACTATTATAAACAAACACCTAGTGTAGTTGCAATTCTCTTTTCATAATAAAGATGTTCATATAAAGAAACTCATGTCTTTCAGTATACACATCTTACAATCTCCCACTTATACTTAAAGAGACTGCTGTTCTCCCACTGCCATACATCTGACTCCCATATCCTCCACATGCCTATCAAAAGCCTTAGCTGGAAGAGCTTTCATGAAAGGATCTGCCAGGTTGTCCTCTGCTGCAATATTGGCGACAACCACTTCTCCTCACTTTACAATTTCTCGTATTAGGTGGTACTTGCGCTCTATGTGTTTACTCGCCTTAATGGCTCGTGGTTCCTTCGAGTTTGCAATTGCACCACTGTTATCACAAAAGATTGTGATAGATTTGGACAAACCAGGAATCACATCCAAGTCCATGATGAAGTTCCTGAGCCATACAACTTCCTTGGTTGCCTCTGAGGCTGCCACATATTCAGCTTCCATGGTGGAGTCCGCCACGCACTTCTGCTTGACACTCCTCCAAACAAAGGCTCCACCTCCTAAAGTAAACACAAATCTTAAGGTAGACTTACTTTTGTTCCTGTCTGACTAGAAATCTGAGTCCGTATAACCTACAGGGACTAATTGGTATGCCCGGTAAACTAGCATATAATCCCTAGTCCGTCTCAGGTATTTGAATATATGCTTTACCACAGTCCAATGTCCCTGTCCAGGATTACTTTGATATCTGCTAACCATGCCCACGACAAAACAGATATCAGGTCTCGTGCACAACATAACATACAGGAGGCTTCCTACTACCGAAGCATAAGGAACCGCCTTCATTTCCTCTATCTCCTTTGATGTTTTCGGACACATCTCCTTGGATAGGGGAACTCCATGCCTAAAGGGTAGAAAACCCTTCTTGGAGTTTTCCATGCTAAAACAAGACAAGACAGTGTCAACATATGAAGCTTGGGATAAGCCAACATCCTTTTCTGGCGATTCCTTATGACCTTGATCCCAAGGATGTGTCCCGCTTCTCCCAAGTCCTTCATATCAAACTGCTTTGATAGCCAGACCCTTACGTCTGATAACACTTTGACATTGTTGCCAATTAACAAAATGTCATCTACGTATAGTACAAGAAACACCACAATGTTTCCGTCACATCTTTTGTACACACATGACTCATCCGGGCTTTGAGTAAATCCATATGACTGGATAACTTCACCAAACCGGATGTTCCAAGATCTTGAAGCTTGCTTCAATCCATAAATGGATCGATTAAGATTGCACACAAGATGCTCTTTGCCCTTTGCAATGAACCCTTCTGGTTGCTGCATGTAGATGGTCTCCTCAAGACTCCCGTTAAGGAAGACTGTCTTGACATCCATCTGTCATACCTCATAGTCCATATGAGCTGCAATAGATAAGAGAATCCGGATAGACTTAAGCATGGCTACTGGCGAAAAGGTCTCCTCATAATCGATAACCCTCTTTCTGAGTGTACCCTTTCGCAACAAGCCTAGCTTTGAAGGTTTCAACCTTCCCGTCTGATCCTCTCTTTCCCTTGTAGATCCACTTGCATCCAATGGCTTTTATACCATTGGGTGGTTCTACTAGCTCCCAGACATGGTTAGAATCCATAGATTCTATCTCGGAGTTCATTGCCCTTTGCCAAGAATCTGCATCCTTGTCTTGGAGGGCCTCGTCATAGGTCCAGGGATCCGGTTCATTTTTACCAGGGACCAAGTCCGAAGACTCTCTCAGAAACATGAACCTTTCAGGCTGTCTGACAACCCTCCCACTGCGACGAGGTACCACCTGTGTATTCTTAGTGACACGCGATGCAGTAACTTGTGGTGTGTCCTCTTGTTCAATTGGTCCTAAAGTCGGAACGTCCCCTCTTAACTCTTCAAGCACAAGTCTACTCTTGGGCTTATGGTTCATCACATAGTCCTCCTCTAAGAATCTGGCATTCGTGCTAACGATTACCTTCTGATCCTTAGGACTATAGAACAAACCACCTTTCGTTCCCTTAGGATAGCCCACAAACAAGCGTACTTCTGTCCGAGATTCCAACTTATCAGTATCTCCCTTCAGTACTGACGAACCCAAATTGACTGTCACGAATGTGGGCCTCAAATTTAGAATTTATAAATGAAAGCTGGAAACCCTTTTTACAATCAAAAGTATGAAAATGTAATATAGGGGCCACAGGTCGTATTTTTCTCGGGGCTAGTTGACGTTGTGTGATTCTAACTTGTATTTAGGTGTCGTGATTGTTTTTGGGTTTCAAATGTGATTTGGTTTTGGATTGCGATTATGAAATGAAATTGCAATGAAAAGAAACGGAACTTAACTAAGCACCTTAACTAGACAACTGATAAGCTCAACTAATGTGAAACTCAATCTAGCACTTAAACAATTCAAAGAAGCACTTCTGATTTCACATGCACACAAATGCTAAACCAAGTAAGAATGCAGTGATGAATTTTCAGTTAAACTAATGCAATAACTTACCTCTGAATTAACTCAGGACAAGCAATTGAAACTAGCTACAAATTTAAAAGCAAACCGATGAGAAAGGTTTCGAAACAACTTAAAGCAACACGAACTGATTTCAAACTCCTAAGCACCCTAAAATTTGTAGCTAACTTGATACCAAACAATGCCAAAGCTTCTATTGATACAAAGTGCAGAAATTCATCTAATTTGGCACACAAATGAGGAAAACCTATGTGCTGAAAATAATTCTAATTGCAACCCTATTAACTGATGTAAAGAAAATGAATTGACACAAACTAATCAATTGCAGAATTCAGAGTCAATTACTGTCAAAACAACTGGATGCTAAACAAGCATTCTGATCCCAAACCATGATACGCAGCTATGATTCAGCTCAAAAGTGCAATGCAAAAAATCAGAAATTGAGCTCAAAATGCAGCGACAAAGTGAATTAAAAGACAAACAAACAACTGAGAGCAGGTATGATTCAGAAAAGATAGGTTTATAGATGCTACATTTAAAACTAATTGCGGAACCAGCAGCCACCAGGTTGATACGCAGGGAATAGAAATGAAACATAGTTGCAACACTGATACGCAGGATCTGGGCTAAAAGTCAGAAACAGAATTGAATGGAAATCAAGCTCAACTCTAATGCATTAACATACCAAACGCGAGCTTAAATTGCAGGGAATTAAGCTAAGCACAAACTAGATTCAAAAAAAAACTGTAAAAACCAGGAATAGAATGGCACGCAGAGACAGTTTTTCAGCACAGCTGATACGCGAGCAATAAACTGAAAATAAACTGAAATTACCTTCGATTGATCACTGAACAGAATGCCTAGCTAATTTACTTGCAGAAAATAAACCTAACTTAAGCAAAACGATTAGAAACTAAAACTAAACAATCTGATTCGAATTACAGAAACAGAACAAAATGCAGAAACTAGAAATCAGCTAATAAACGAAATTGAGCTAAGCCTCCATCCGAATCCTTGCTGTCACTCAAGGATGAGCTCGAATCGAGGTGGTCACGCCTCCTAAACGAAGAGATTTCTGAAGAAACGAAGAAAAACGAAGAACAACGATGCTGCGGCGAGGACTTGGCGAAGACGCGACGAGCTGGGCTGCGGGCAAAATTTTTGATTAAATAGTTATCAACGGACGGTCCAGATTGATCGGAGGAGATCCAACGGCAGATCTTGCTCTGATTGGAGCCAAACTTTGATGATGATGATCTGGGGTCAGGATCTGCTTTGTGGTAGCTCGGATCCTCCAAATGTGCAACGGATGGTCCAGATCAACTCTATCTGTGATTGGACGCTCTAGAGCCCTCCAAGCTTGATCCAACGGTTGATTTAGCTCTGATTGGATTGAAACCTTCAGATCTTGATCATAGTGCTTGATCAACCCTAACCCTAGCTCGGATTGCTTCAGATCGTCCCGGATGGCTCAGATCTAGCCGCTCTTGAATCGGACGGCCCGGATTAATCATAGGCTTGATAATTCGATCCGGGTCACTTCCGACTCGAGTTTGACCCAATATGCCCTAAGTCCTTGAACTTTTGATGCCTACAAAAATAGATCAAGAATTTAGTGGCCAAATAATCCAATTTAATGCAAATTTATAATTAAGTCCAAAATAAAGGTAAGTTCTAAAACCTAGGGCAATTTCACAATTAAGCAATAAAAATATAAGTCAAACATGGATTTTAACATCTAAAATAATCAACAAAAATGGTACTTATCAACTCCCCCACACTTAACCTTGAGCGTCTCGCGAAACTACTAAATATGTATCCCCTAGGCTTTCTTAAGCATAATTAGAAACAAATGAAAAGAAATTACCTAGGGTTGTCAATTCTCAAAAATCTAAGCTCTATGGATTAGTATCTTGTCCTTAAATCAACAACTTAGCCTTTTCATCCATCATGAGTCATTGAGATGAATTTAACTCACTAGCCTTTCAAGGAAAATTTTGGTGGCTCTCTCCTTAAGTTCTAAGCTGATGATGGAAGTGGAGCTCACTCTCACACACATGTTTCTTGCACTACCATAGGCTTGCTTATTGTCTATTCTCCACCATTTATCATGATTAGGATTCACATCTACAAAAAAAAAAACAAGTGAAAACATGGAAAATGGTAAGAAATGGAATAAAATCAAGGAAATGGAAAAATGTGAAAAGTGGAAGACTTGAGTGCTCAAAAATGTTTCCAATGTGCTCTGCCCCTCCTTTCAGTCCTCTCGTGAATAACAAAGTGTGGTGAAGTCACATTTGAATAAATTCCTTTGATTTGGATGAAAAACCCTTTTTGCTCTCCATGTGCCAAGTTTCCCAATTTCGTGTCATTTTTGTTTCTTTCTTCTCTTTTCTGATTTTTCTCTTCTTCTTTTATCTTCTAGCAAGGTCAGCAACGAAATGGAATAAAGCTTTTGATTCGGATGGGAGAAACTTCACTTGATTTCATGGTGCCAAAGTTCACTTGTGTCCACTTTGTTTCTCTCTTTTTCTTTTCTTTTCTCAAACTGTTTTTTTTCTTCTGTTTCAGCTTCTCCACTGAATCAATTTCAAATATCTGATTTCTTCACATCAGTTAGCATATAGGAGTAGTTGAGCAAATGGTGGTGGAAAACCTAAATGCTTCACTTGGAATTTTGGCACTACAACTTTTTTTTTCTTTCTTTTCTGATTTTTCCGGTCTGATTTAAAGCATCCCAGCATCCACCATTCTGTTTCTGATCAGCTGTGATGTACTCAACATTCTTTGATGCAATTCCGAATTTTATTCTCTGATTCACAGCCCAGAAAAATCCAATTTCAGCCTCAACTTGGCACATTTCGGCACAAACTGCTTGTATTGATTTTCTTCTTTGTTTTCAGCTTTTGTTCAGCCCTTTCGAATTCTGATTTCTACAGCAAAGGATGCAACATCACTTGTTGACATATTCTGGCTCTTCATTCTTTGATTCACAGCCCTTGAAAGATCAAATTCAGCCCCAAGTTGATACAAACTTCTTCTCTAATCAGATTTTTTTTTCTTTTCTTTTCTTTAGCACAACTTCTTTTCTCTATTTTTGGCACTGATTTCTGCATTGAATCAGATTAATTCCAGCTCAGTTCAGTCTCCACAAGGTGTTACTGATCTTGGCTTCCCAAAATTCCAACTTTTCAATTTTTGATCCAAACCAATTCCGAAACCTGTTAAACAACTCAAGTTAACTTCATTTTGGCAAAAACTTCCTCTTCATTCTCTTTTCTTTTTCTTGCATTGCAGATTTTTTTTTTTCATTGCATGCCACTTTGATCTTCAAATGATGAGCAAGAATCTAGATGCTTCAATTGTTGTCTTCCTCAACTACTTCCTCTTGCTTGATCTTGATACCAAACATCAACTCAAATGGCACATGAATTTTTTTTTTTAAATGAAGTGCTTCCTTGATGATAATACATTCCAAAACTCTAATCACTCCCCCACACTTAAATCTTTGTCCGTCTCGGGCAAAATAGCATTAGAAACATATCAAACAACAAGTCCAAAGAAAAGTGAAGGTAAGAGTAAGAAATAAGTAAAGAAAAATGGAATGGACATGAGTTTTGTCAAAAATGATATGAAAAGGTAAACAAAGTGATTAGCCTCTATAGATGTGATCCAATCATTGAAATATGGTTTTGAAAGAACCTAGGCAAGTTCTAGAGCACAATAACATGTATGTGTCACAAAATAAGGCTAATCTCACTAGGTAAAAATAATCATCTCAAGTCCTCAATTAAGAATTTTAAAGGAAAGTAGTACTCAAGCATCCAAGAATTCATCCATGAGCTCAAACCCTAAGTTTTGACAACCAAATTTAATTTATTTTTAAAAGACTCTAAAATGACAATAAGAAAACCTAGAGGGATACATTTATTCCTAATCATGCAAGAAAAAGTGCTAAAACACAAAACATGGTATTTACAATGATTTTATTCATGTCATGTTACTCTACTCACTTATTTATTAACAAGAACTCATTTTAAGAGTGAAAACATGCAATAAAGGAAAAGGCAACAAAAATCAAACTCCCTTTTATTTCTGGCGGTCGGAGTCTGTCAAGAAACAGCCTCCACCGTGGTAGTGGAGGAGTCTGGGTGTGCGAAAGAGCTTCTTCCATTTCTTCAACTTTACAGTGCATCGCTCCCCCACACTTGGACTTTACAGCAACCTGTTCAGGTGGACGAAGATTATTTAAATACAAGACCCATTTAAGAGGTAGAGTGTTTTGGATTAAAGTAAAATCTACTCCCTCTTTATTCTTTTTCGGACACATTCCAGGAGGTTTGAGTCTGTTCAGATAAAGCTCCCACTCCAGAAGTCTTCTGGACCCTGCAAAACCATGTAATACCCCTCTCAAGCGTGCAGGGTAGGAAAGAAATGAAATAATATCAGTCTTTGCAGAAAATGTATCAAAAAATGTATCACATCCAATAAAATCAATTTTAGGCAGCTCAAAAAAATTTTCACAATGATTACCTACCCAAGATGCATCAAGAAACTTATCATACTCAATGAAATCTATTTTGGACAATTCAATGAAATTTTCACAATTATTTTCCACACATGATATATCAAGAATTCTATCGCAACCAATAAAATCAACTTTTGGTACCTCCATTGATGTTTCCAAAAAAGTAAAAGAAATACTTACCTGATCGCGCTGAAGAATACCTGGAGGTTCCACAATGATAGATGTGTCCATAGCTCCCTCCGGGTCAAGTATTGGTTCTATATCAGGTTCAAGTTCTAGTAGGCACTCAACTGGAATAAGTGATCCCTGGGGCTCTGTGCAATCCCCTACACTTTGCGGAAATGGTGGTGGTCCCTGGGGCTCTGTGCAATCCCCTACACCTAGAAAAAACTCTCCAACTGGAAGTGTGTCTGAAATATCTTCTGAAAAATCCTCAGTCTCAGCAGTAAATAACCTCTCAGCCTCCTCTGTCTGCCCCAGCTCATCAAGAATATCCACGCTCCTGATGGAGTGATCCTCCCCCGGATGCTTCATAGCATCGAAAAGGCTAAACTGGACTACTGTGTCTCCCACCTCCATCGAGAGTGTGCCAGCATAAACATCAATCTTTGTTTTGGCAGTCTTTAGAAAAGGCCTCCCAAGGATGAGTGGGGATCTGCGTGCAAGATACTCTCCCTCCATGTCCAGAATGTAGAAGTCCGCAGGGAAAATCAACTCTTTCACTTTAACCAACACGTCTTCAATAACTCCTGCCGGGCGGGTCTGGCTCCTATCTGCTAGCTGTATCACAACTCCAGTGGGCTGTAGAGGACCAATACCAAGCATCTGGAAGACTGTCCTGGGCATGACATTAATAGAAGCTCCTAAATCAAGCATAGCATCATGTAGCATGGTGCTCCCTATCTCACAAGATATAGTGAACATGCCAGGGTCTTCACATTTCTGAGGGATGGCATGGATAAGTGATGAAACATTCTTCCCCATGCTGACTAACTCATTTTCCTTAAGCTTCTTCTTATGAATACAAAGATCTTTCAAAAATTTTGCGTACTTAGGAACCTGTTTAATCATCGTCAGCAAGGGTACATTAATTTCAACTTTACTAAAAAGTTTCACCAGCTCATTGTACTCTTTTGCTTTCTCCTCCTCCACGTGTCTTTTGGTTGGAGTTCTCCCCTGTGGAAAAGGCAAAGGAACCCTAAAATCATCTTCTTTGGCCGGAGGTAAAGATGCTGAATTCTGCCCTGCTGTCCCATTCGATGTGGTGGCTGTAAAATCGGTCTCGGCACTGTTTTCTTCTCCGTTTGCCACCAAATTTAGAGGGTTGCTTGAGGGAAGGGTTGGGCATGGACTAGGGGTGGAATTAGCTGAATTTGAAGTCATTTTACTGCTGTTTTGAGCTGGAATTGAAGTTGCTGTCCGGTTTCCTGAAAATTCTGCCCTTGGACTCTTTGGAGATGAGGTAACCTTTCCACTCCTCAAATAAATAGCACTCACGTTTCCTTTAGGATTAGGAATAGTTTGGGAAGGGAGTTGACTTGATCCTTGAGCTCGATTTTGATTAATTCCACTTGCCAATTGCCCTATTTGCCTCTCAACGTTTTGTTGCCAAGCTTGTTGTTGTTGCATCATTTGTTGAAACATATCCTCAACCCTCTGTTGGGGCACATTTCCTCCACTTGAATTCCCATAACCTCCTTGGTTAGCAAAGCTTCTTGATTGACCTTGAAAAGATGAAGTGGGCTGAAAATTTTGAGCTTGCTGTGATCCTTGAAAACAATGATTTTGGGGCTGAGAAGAGGATTGATTGGGCTGTTGATAGGGCTGATTAAATTGCTGTGATACTTGGGCACCTTGCTGTGAGTTGTAGGGTTGAAAGTTCTGATTTTGGGGTGGAAAATTAGGTGGCGAAGGCTGAAAATTCTGACTTTGAAACCCTTGACCGTAGGGCTGAAAATTCTGATGCATGGGCTGTGATGGCTGAAAATTTTGTTGATTTGAAGCTTGGAAAGCTGGGAATGATTGGAAGCCTTGCTGCCCTTGATAAGGTTGCTGGAATTGAGGTTCAAATGCCTGGAATTGTTGCTGAAATTGTTGGGAATTAGGCTGAAACGGAGGCTGAAAATTCTGGTTTGATGGCTGAAATTGTTGCTGATTGATCTGAGGTTGCTGTGACTGCTGGAAGTTCGGTAGATTCTGCTGTGATGACTGAGTTTGAGGCTCTTGTTGGCAGAAAGCATTCCCATACCTCAAGTTAGGATGATTCCTCCAACCGGGGTTGTAGGTAGATGAGTAGGGGTCATTTCTTTGTTGGAATTGAGCTCTAGCCAAGGCCACAACCGATTCATCTTGTTGGAGATTTGGACAAAGGTCCGAATTATGTTCTTGGCTTGAACAAATGCTACATACCCTTGTAACTTGATTTGGAAATGAAGTTGTTGGAAAATTTGAAGCTTGGTTCACATTGTTCAATGCCATTTGCTTCACTAATGATGCCAACTCCGACAATTGGTTCTCCAACAATGAGCTCTTACTTTCTTTTTGTTCATTAGACAACACTTGAGCTTCATTAACCCCTCTTGTAGTGAGTGCTCTACTCCCGAATTGTTGAGAATTTTCCGCCATGTTAGAAATGAGTTCTCTAGCTTGCGCCGGTGTTTTGTTTACTAAGGCTCCTCCTGCCGCCGCATCAATCATGTTCCTATCCATAGGCAATAAACCTTCATAAAAATATTGCACAAGAAGTTGCTCACTAATTTGGTGTTGAGGACAACTAGAGCATAACTTCTTGAACCTCTCCCAATAATCATAAAGAGACTCTCCAACCACTTGTTGAATGCCACAAATACTTTTTCTGATAATGGCGGTCCTTGATGCTGGAAAAAACTTCTCTAAAAATGCTCTCTTCATTTCAATCCAACTAGCAACATGTCCAGTGGGCAAATAATACAACCAATCCTTAGCAGCCCCAGTCAAGGAAAAAGGAAATGCTCTTAACTTAATGTCTTCTTCAGAAACACCCTGAGGCTTCATAGTAGAGCACACCACATGGAATTCGTGCAAGTGTCTGTTTGGATCCTCCCCAGATAAACCCTGAAACTTTGGCAGCAAATTAATGAGTCCAGATCTGAGCTCAAAATTCCCCCCTAGCTCTGGATAAGCTATGCTGGAGTACTGAAATGCAGCGTCAGGTGCTGCGAGCTCCTTCATGGTTCTCTGGTGGTCTGCCATGTCAATGTCTGAGTGAGTGCTGATAATCTGAATAGGAGGGATATCTGTAGTCCCAGAAAGAATGACCTGGTTCCTCCTGACTCTGAAAGTCCTCTCAATCTCAGGATCGAAATCTTCTAATTCAGCACCTAAAGACCTGGTCATAAAAACAAAACAAATCGCAGTGAAAGTAGATAAAAAGATAAAACAATTAAAATCAAATCAAAAGATATGGCAATAAGCACAAAAGTAAATCAAGAATGATATGAAATAAGCGCACAAGCAAAAATCAAACAAGTCAACTAGTAAATTCCCCGGCAACGGCGCCAAAAATTTGACGAACCCAAATTGACTGTCACGAATGTGGGCCTCAAATTTAGAATTTATAAATGAAAACTGGAAACCCTTTTTACAATCAAAAGTATGAAAATGTAATATAGGGGCCACAGGTCGTATTTTTCTCGGGGCTAGTTGACGTTGTGTGATTCTAACTTGTATTTAGGTGTCGTGATTATTTTTGGGTTTCAAATGTGATTTGGTTTTGGATTGCGATTATGAAATGAAATTGCAATGAAAAGAAACGGAACTTAACTAAGCACCTTAACTAGACAACTGATAAGCTCAACTAATGTGAAACTCAATCTAGCACTTAAACAATTCAAAGAAGCACTTCTGATTTCACATGCACACAAATGCTAAACCAAGTAAGAATGCAGTGATGAATTTTCAGTTAAACTAATGCAATAACTTACCTCTGAATTAACTCAGGACAAGCAATTGAAACTAGCTACAAATTTAAAAGCAAACCGATGAGAAAGGTTTCGAAACAACTTAAAGCAACACGAACTGATTTCAAACTCCTAAGCACCCTAAAATTTGTAGCTAACTTGATACCAAACAATGCCAAAGCTTCTATTGATACAAAGTGCAGAAATTCATCTAATTTGGCACACAAATGAGGAAAACCTATGTGCTGAAAATAATTCTAATTGCAACCCTATTAACTGATGTAAAGAAAATGAATTGACACAAACTAATCAATTGCAGAATTCAGAGTCAATTACTGTCAAAACAACTGGATGCTAAACAAGCATTCTGATCCCAAACCATGATACGCAGCTATGATTCAGCTCAAAAGTGCAATGCAAAAAATCAGAAATTGAGCTCAAAATGCAGCGACAAAGTGAATTAAAAGACAAACAAACAACTGAGAGCAGGTATGATTCAGAAAAGATAGGTATATAGATGCTACATTTAAAACTAATTGCGGAACCAGCAGCCACCAGGTTGATACGCAGGGAATAGAAATGAAACACAGTTGCAACACTGATACGCAGGATCTAGGCTAAAAGTCAGAAACAGAATTGAATGGAAATCAAGCTCAACTCTAATGCATTAACATACCAAACGCGAGCTTAAATTGCAGGGAATTAAGCTAAGCACAAACTAGATTAAAAAAAAACAGTAAAAACCAGGAATAGAATGGCACGCAGAGACAGTTTTTCAGCACAGCTGATACGCGAGCAATAAACTGAAATTACCTTCGATTGATCACTGAACAGAATGCCTAGCTAATTTACTTGCAGAAAATAAACCTAACTTAAGCAAAACGATTAGAAACTAAAACTAAACAATCTGATTCGAATTACAGAAACAGAACAAAATGCAGAAACTAGAAATCAGCTAATAAACGAAATTGAGCTAAGCCTCCATCCGAATCCTTGCTGTCACTCAAGGATGAGCTCGAATCGAGGTGGTCACGCCTCCTAAACGAAGAGATTTCTGAAGAAACGAAGAAAAACGAAGAACAACGATGCTGCGGCGAGGACTTGGCGAAGATGCGACGAGCTGGGCTGCGGGCAAAATTTTTGATTAAATAGTTATCAACGGACGGTCCAGATTGATCGGAGGAGATCCAACGGCAGATCTTGCTCTGATTGGAGCCAAACTTTGATGATGATGATCTGGGGTCAGGATCTGCTTTGTGGTAGCTCGGATCCTCCAAATGTGCAACGGATGGTCCAGATCAACTCTATCTGTGATTGGACGCTCTAGAGCCCTCCAAGCTTGATCCAACGGTTGATTTAGCTCTGATTGGATTGAAACCTTCAGATCTTGATCATAGTGCTTGATCAACCCTAACCCTAGCTCAGATTGCTTCAGATCGTCCCGGATGGCTCAGATCTAGCCGCTCTTGAATCGGACGGCCCGGATTAATCATAGGCTTGATAATTCGATCCGGGTCACTTCCGACTCGAGTTTGACCCAATATGCCCTAAGTCCTTGAACTTTTGATGCCTACAAAAATAGATCAAGAATTTAGTGGCCAAATAATCCAATTTAATGCAAATTTGCAATTAAGTCCAAAATAAAGGTAAGTTCTAAAACCTAGGGCAATTTCACAATTAAGCAATAAAAATATAAGTCAAACATGGATTTTAACATCTAAAATAATCAACAAAAATGGTACTTATCAAGTACATGTGCTGGACTACCCCAAATCCGAATATGTCCTAGACTAGGCTTTCGCCCAGTCCACAATTCTATTGGAGTAGAAGGGACTAACTTAGATGGTACCATGTTCAGAATATTCGCAGCTGTATTTAGAGCATATCCCCAAAATGAATCAGGCAAGTCTGAATAGCTCATCATTGACCTAACCATTTCCATAAGAGTCATATTCCTTCTTTCTATAACACCATTCTGTTGGGGTGTACCGGGTGCAGTTAGCTGGGACTGAATCCCAGCTTCTGATAGGAAGGTCCTAAACTCTCCAAAGAGGTACTCGCCACCACGATCTGATCATAGTGTCTTGATACCTTTACCTTGACGCTTTTCCACATCAGCCTTGAACTCTTTGAACTTATCAAAGCATTCAGACTTGCGGCGCATCAGGTAAATGTATCCATACCTTGAATAATCGTCAATGAAGGTGACGACGTATTCAAAGCCACCTCTAGCTTGGATTGACATAGGACCACACAGATCAGAATGAATCAGTTCTAACACATCTTTGACCCTATACCCCTTAGCCTTGAAAGACCTCTTGGTCATTTTACCTACCAAGCAAGACTCACAGGTCGGGAGATCCTCCACCACCAATGAACCCAGGGGCCCATCGGCTATCAACCTTTGAATCCTACTAAGGTTAATATGGCCAAGCCTAAGGTGCTAAAGATACGTCTGATTCATCTTAGAAGGCTCTTTTCTCTTATTTGAGTTAGATGATGAGCTATTTACTTCAGTATGCATCGTGGGAGGTTTTGGTTCTAGAGTATACAGATTGCCGACCATTGTACCCGAACAGATAATCTGTTTATTTCTTTTAATAACAACTTTATTATCAAAAGTAACAGAATATCCATCCTTAAACAACTTAGAAACTGAAATTAGATTCTTTCTAAATGAAGGTACATAAAGGCAATCTCTCAGAACTAACACTTTATTTCTCTCAAAAGACAAATAAAAAACTCCCACTACAACCGCTGCCACTCTTGTAGCATCACCCATGTAGACCACGATTTCTTCATTAGCTAGCCGTCGGGTTTCCTGGAACCCTTGCAGAGTATTGCAGACATGGTCAGTGGCTCCTGTATCTATGCACCAGGTACTGGTAGATAGCACTGCTAAACATGTTTCAACGACTAAGGCTGAAGAAATACCTTTATTTTGTCGACGGGGATAGTCCGTCTTCCAGTGCCTAGTTTGCTTGCACTTGAAGCACTTGCCTTTCGGCTTCTTCACGCCAGTCCGGGGTCCTTGCAATGCTGCTACCTTCTTGAACCCACCTTGTTTCTTCTTCTTCCGGCCTTTCGGCATAGAAGTATAAACCTTTTGAGTAACTAAGGTCTGCGAGTTCTGATGAAAGAGACCCTCTGCCGCCTAGAGTTCTCCCAGGAGTTCTCCCAACGTATACTCATGCTTGTTCATGTTATAGTTGAGCCGGAACTGCTCAAAACTCCTAGGCAGAGATTGGAGTATTATATCGACCTGGGATTCCCTATCGATAGCTCCTCCAAGTACCTCAATCTCATTGAGGTCGGCTATCATTTTCAGGACATGATCCCTAACAGGTGTCCCTTCGACCATAGTGGTCGTCATCAGATTTTTCATCGCTAGCTGCCTAGCTGCCTGATTCTGGTGTCCGAAGTGCTCCTTAAGGTTCAACATTATGTCACCAGCAGTGGGCATGACCTGATGCTGATGTTGCAGCACATTCGACATAGATGCCAGAATGTAGCACCGCGCCATCTCATCTGCCTTGACCCACTTCTTGTAACGCTCCTTATGCCCTTCACTAGAATCGTCTCTAGGCTTTTCCGGACATTCCTCGAAGAGTACAAATTTGTACTCTTTAGCAGTGAGGACAACGCCAAGGTTCCTCTTCCAGTCTATGTAGATTGGACCAGTAAGTTTGTTGTTCTTAAGAATTGTTGCTAGTGGAGTAAAAACCATTATGAAAATCCTGAGAATCACAATACACTACTTTAGAAATCGAAAATAAATTGATTCCTCAAAACAATTAATTTTCGAAATCAACCAACATCTAAAACACCGAGAATTTGCATGCCACGTTAGTGTGGTCGTATACAAACTCTACATTCGTTAGAGAAGGTTTTACCCATCAGTCTTACTATCTTGTCAACCTAATTTGACAAGTAAGACTAATAGTTGGTCAACTTCGGCTCTACAATTTATTAGCAGTGACTCCGTTGGGGAGGATACTAATAATTGTATCTAAGTGTTTACCATTGCACGACACTAAGGGAACTATTTAGGATTATGTGTCTTCCGTTGGGGAAGTCCACACGCTCTTCAATAATCTCCTATAATCTTTTCTGAACTTGTGATCCGCAGAACAAGCCTATCCGTTATGGAGGAAGGCACTCAGAGCCAATGCGCGGGCTTGTTCGCATCACATATCAGATTGCAATGGAGGCCGTGGGACCCTTAGGGTCCCTCTCCCACTTAGTAAGTTATCTTGAGGAATTTTCTAGCACTACCACACAACCAAGTACATAACCAATCAACATGAAAAAAAATAGAGAAAATCCTAGATTTTCCAACTTTCATGGCCCTTGGTCTCTAATGCGCCTCCAGTCGTGTCGTCACTTCGTTCTGCGCAAGCTACCTTGAGGGATTTCCACGTCGAAATGACTAGTTAATTATTTACATCATTGATCCTATACTCCTCGAGGGAGTGTACATGAAATCTAGATCAACTGTAAATAAATAACTTGGCTAAACATGCGCCGTATTTAATTACAAAAATTAAATACCTAGCCTCGTCAACCCCGAGGATTAATTAATTACAAAAATATGCAAACCAATCACACAACACATATTTGGCCATGAAGTTGGAATCTCGTGCCTGCAACACAAAGTTAGCCTACGCACATCCACGCATCATCCAGCAAAATAAAATATATGACTTGCAAAAATTAACCAATCTTAAACACACAAAGCCAGAAACCTCAGCTCTGATACCAATTGTAGGGTATGGCTTGGCGGGTTTCCTAAGCAAATATCTAGTCGATCCGAGAAACCTCTCCATGTCTACAGGTTAAAATTAATCTGAATGGAGACCCGTCTCCCATCCACCATCTCGTGCCGTATCGAACGATTCAAATTACAACTTAGCCAATTACCAAAATCGGCCTTGTAATTGCTTGACCGTTCGACCGTGAAAAAGGCGACGAGTTGATCGCCGACTTTTGTGTTTATGGTCGGGGTCCAGTTAATAATTTATTCACCAAATTTGGAATCAAAATAACAAATTATTAAACATGAAATGACGAGATATATAATCATGGCACAAAATTGACATAAAGAAAAACAAAGGAGCATAAGGAAAGATATACCTTTTTGATCACCTCGCGGTCTTCAACCTTATGTCCCTCCCTTTGTAGACATCGTGTGGGCGACGATCTTTCACGATCTGAGATCACCAAGAGCTCCAAAAGAACCCCTTCTTCTAGTTGACCAAAACCCTAGCCTCTAGGGTTTGCGCCGCCAGCCTCTTCTTCCTCTACCCTTGCGTCGCCGACCGCTGGAGCTGCTCCAAGCCCTCCGGACCGACAGCAGACCTAGAGAGGAAGGAGAAGGAGATGATGAAGGAGAAAATTCTCCTTCTTCCTCACCCAAACAGCCCGCAAGATCCCTTCTCCCTCAACCTTGCGGCGCCGCCGCAAGCTGGGTTGCCCCGCCTCCCACCGGGCGCCGATGCCTCCTCCGCCCTCCCTGAGCCCCACGCAAGGTAGTGGAGTTTCTGCCCTGCTTCCTTGAGCCTCAGCCGGAGCTTGGTGGAGGAGGTAAAGAGAACCGAAGGGGAGAACCCCTTCTTCTCAACCTTGCGGCGCCGAAACCCTAAGAGGGTGTGAGAGAGAGAGAAGAGAGGAGAGAGGCTTGGGTATCAACTCTTGGATTAAGCTTTGGTTTCTTGATCTCACAGGGTATTTATAGAGCTAAGGTAGGGACGAAGAGGAGGAGTTGGATCTTGGCCCACTAATGGATCTAAACCCGATCCATTAACTAAGATTCATTCCACTAAAGGATCTTAATTGAACTTCCTCACCAACCCCCATATTTTCATATGGGCTCCACATATTACGAGTTGTCCATCCCCCCTCACATGCTCGTTAATTAATTTAAATTGCTGAAAATTCAAATTAATTAACTTCTGGATTCTTGACTAGTACCACTCAACCTTATCATCGTGCCGGATCAAATCCACCTGCAGGGTTTAGCACGATGAACCTCTTGAGCTCATCAAGGGGGCATCATCATCCTGACTCACCAGGACACGGATTCGTCAATAATCATCGGCACATCATATTATTAATATTATCTCCCAACTTACCAGGTCTATCGATCTAACAGAATAGATCTCGTCCATTGGTAAATCAAAGAAACAATAATTAATAATATATGCGCGATATTATTTCAGGATTAAGGGATCGTACTCCATAATATAAACTGAGGCCCTATCCAATTATCGAGTCAGTACAAATTGGATAACCTCGGGTTTCGATCCTGCTCAATGTACTCAAAGCACACTAGTGTAATTCTATGGTCAAGACCAACCACACCTAATTACACTACAACCATCCTGATGGGTTGTCCAATTCCATCTCGGTTGTGGGCCTCTTATTTATACTAAGCAAGGAACTGATAACTCGATCTTCCGTGTGACACCTCACACCATGTTATCTACAATGCAAAGTAATTGGACTTTGTGTATGTACTATTATAAACAAATACCTAGTGTAGTTGCAATTCTCTTTTCATTATAAAGATGTTCATATAAAGAAACTCATGTCTCTCAGTATACACATCTTACAACCTCCCACTTATACTTAAAGACATTGCTGTTCTCCCACTGCCATACATCTGACTCCCATATCCTCCACATGCCTATCAAAAGCCTTAACTGGAAGAGCTTTCATGAAAGAATCTGCCAGGTTGTCCTTTGATGCAATCTTGGCGATAGCCACTTCTCCTTGCTTTACGATTTCTCGTATCAGGTGGTACTTGCGCTCTATGTGTTTACTCGCCTTATGGGCTCGTGGTTCCTTCGAGTTTGCAATTGCACCACTGTTATCACAAAAGATTGTGATAGATTTGGGCAAACCAGGAATCACATCCAAGTCCATGATGAAGTTCCTGAGCCATACAGCTTCCTTGGCTGCCTCTGAGGATGCCACATATTCATCTTCCATGGTGGAGTCCACCACGCACTTCTGCTTGACACTCCTCCAAACAAAGGCTCCACCTCCTAAAGTAAACACAAACCCTGAGGTAGACTTACTTTTGTCCCTGTTTGACTAGAAATCTAAGTTCATATAACTTACAGGGACTAATTGGTCTATCCGGTAAACTAGCATATAATCCGAGCCCCTGTTATGTTGATGATGTATGAACAGAGGTAAGGAAGGCATTCCGAGCCCTTCCAGCTAGTTGCAACATGGTGCAACCCTCCCCCTGGGCTGAATTGATGGAAGAGAAAGAAGAGATCCAACTTTTGCCAGACCGAGAAGAGACGAAGGTGAAGATAGAGCCGGGGCTACCACCCGATCTCAAACAGCAGTTAATAAAATGCTTGACTGAAAATCAAGATGTGTTTGCCCGGGCGCAGCGAGACTTGAAAGGAGTCAGGCCAGAGGTCATGGAACATAAGCTACATGTGTACCCTGATGCCAGGCCAATGAATCAAAGGAAGAGGGACTTCAGTCCCGAACAGAACAAGATCATTCAAGCAGAAGTGGAGAGACTCTTGGACGCAGGGCATATCTGGGAGGTGCAATTCCCGGCCTGGTTGGCAAATGTGGTATTAGTGTCCAAGCCAGAGAACAAGTGGAGGGTATGTATTGATTTCCGAGATCTTAACAAAGCCTGCCTCAAAGACTGCTACCCACTCCCCAGAATTGATCAGATGGTAGACTCCACTATAGGGAGTGAGCTCATTTGTATGTTGGATGCTTATCAAGGATATCATCAGGTGCCGTTGTCTCCCAATGATCAAGAGAAAGTTAGTTTCATCACAGCTGAGGGCACTTACTATTACACAGTCATGCCCTTTGGGCTCAAGAATACAGGGGCTACATACCAGAGGCTGATGAACAAAGTAGTCAAGGAGCAGCTTGGGAGGAATGTGGAAGTGTATGTAGATGATATTCTCATCAAGTCCCTTAAGTTAGCGGATCTGGTGGTCGATGTACAGGAGACCTGCTGCACTCTCAGAAGGTACGGTCTTAAACTCAACCCAGCCAAATGGTTATTCGGGGCCAAGAGCGGAAAATTCCTGGGCTATATTCTGACCGAGCGAGGGATAGAAGCTAACCCTCGCAAAGTGAAGGCTCTGCTGGACATGCCACCACCCCGGAACCTGAAGGAAGTACAGCGCCTGACTGGAAGGATCACTGCCCTCTCTTGATTCATCTCTCTGTCGGCAGATCGGAGTCTTCCCTTCTTCAAGATTCTGCGCAAAGCTACCAAATTCCAGTGGGACGCTGAGTGTGATCAAGCTTTTGAAGAATTGAAGTCCTACTGGGTCAGTCTGCCCGTCCTAGCTAAACCTGAAGAAGGAGAGTCATTGTATGTATACTTGTCAGCTACCGAGGGAGCTATGTGTTGGATCGAGAGAAACGATAGAGGGGGGGGGTGAATATCGTAAATCGTTTTCGGATTAAAAATAAGAGCATACGCAGTGGAAAATTAAATCACAACACAAAGATGCAAGCAGTTTTACTTGGTTCGGAGTCGCGGTCGGCTCCTACTCCAAGGCCCACGGTCGTTGACCGTTTACTGCGGGCAATTCTATATGTGTGCAAAATCAGTTTACAAAATGTATTACAGGAAATGGTACGGTAAACTTAAAAGTGGCTCTTCGTTACCGACGTCCGGTGTAGATTGTATTTTCTGAGCAGAGGGACGTCGTCGGCGCTTGTATCTCGAGTCGGGAGGTTTCCGGAGCAGAGCGCGGGAGTAGAAGAGCGTGAATGCGTTGGAAGAATTGATTGTTCAAAGCCTTGGGGTCGAGGGCCTTTTTATAGTCCCTGGGCGCGCCCAGAACGTCGGGGGCACCCCCCCCACGTGTCAGCTGATCCGAGTTCCTCTCGGTCAGCTCTGATCCCTTCAAACTCCGGATCAGGCTTTGACGGGGGTGCCCGGGTCGCTGGGGGCGCCCGGGTTGACCGGGTCAACTCTTATCCGTTGGCTTCGCTGGCTTCTGCTTCGTTAGCTTGATCCGGGGCGCCCGGACCATCCGGGGCGCCCGGACCATCCGGGGCGCCCAGGAGCATGGGGGGCGCCTGGGAGCACAGGGGCGCCCCACCCATGAGCTGTCGAAGCATTCACTTGCTCTCCTTCTTTTGTATTGACCTTGGGGGCGCCCGGGACACTCCGAGCGCCCTACTCAGCTTCTGCCTCACTCCTTTGATGCTCTCTGAGCTGCAGACACTTGTTCCTTCGGTCCTGCATCCAGGGTTAGTCCAAAATAACATAGAGAAATAATATGTTAGATTTATACAGCCTTAGCTATCTTGGTTCTGACTTTGGGTCTCCAAAATGGAACCCTAGGTCGAACCGACGCCTACTGTTCCCTCGACGGGGAACGCGTCCTCACCTACTCCTCTCAGGAGAATTTACCAGATGCCAATCTGCTCCTCCGGTTGGACTTTTGCCCAGCAGTCCTTCGCCAGGTGCCTAACGGTCCTTCGCCAGGTCTTCAGTACCAAGCTGTCCTTCGCCTGGTGCCCAGCAGTCCTTCGCAAGGTCTTCAGTACCAAGCTGTCCTTCGCCTAGTGCCCAGCAGTCCTTCGCTAAGTCTTTAGTACCAAGCTGTCCTTCGCCTGGTGCCTAGCAGTCCTTCGCTAGGTCTTTGTATCCTGGCATTCCTTCGCCAGGTGCCTAGCAGTCCATTGCTAGGGCTTTGTATCCTGGCATTCCTTCGCCAGGTGCCTAGCAGTCCTTTGCTAGGGCTTTGTGTCCTGGCATTCCTTCGCCAGGTGCCTAGCAGTCCTTCGTTAGGACTTTTCCTACACACTTGAGTAATAGGTTAGATAAGCATTATACCTTAACTTTTGAACCCTTTTGCCATTATCAAAACACAGGTTCGACTTGGGTGCTTTCTGCACCTTTCTGCACCAACACTATGAGCGCTGTACTTGTAAAACAAAAGGAGGCTGAGCAACAACCTATCTATTTTTTTGGGGCACTTACTTAAGGAAGCCGAGTGTAGGTATAATACACTCGAGAAATTGGCCTATGTACTTGTGTTAATGGCTCGGCGCCTACGCCCCTATTTTCTGGCTCATCCCATCCGAGTGCTGACTAACAGTACACTTGGAAAAGTGTTGGTTAACCCTGAAGCCTCAGGTCGGATGATTAAATGGACTACAGAGCTGAGCGAGTATGACATCCAGTACCTGCCCCGGACTGTTATCAAGGCTCAGGCATTGGCTGATTTTCTCAGTGAACTTCATACAGAGGGAGGAGAAGAGACCTAGAAAGTATATGTGGATGGCTCGGCCACTCGAGCAGGGAGTGGCATTGGAGTCTTGTTAGTTTCTCCTAAGGGAGATCTGCTTCACCTGACCGTGCGTCTGGAGTACCGGGCCACTAACAATCAAGCAGAGTATGAGGCTCTCTTGGCCGGGTTACAAGCTGCTAAACATGTAGGAGCCGCTTGGGTCATACTATACTCAGACTCTCAGCTAGTAACTCGGCAGTTAGCAGGACAATTCGAGGTGAATGATGAGAAGTTGCAGACTTATGTGGATGCTTATGAGCAATTGAAGACTGAGTTCCAGGAGGTTCAGGTACTACAAATCCCTCGAGGAGACAATACTAAAGCTGATGAGTTAGCTAAGCTGGCCAGCGCTATCACTCCATGGGTCTTCACTCGGCCTTCGCCCCAGATCATGCTAGTGACGCAGATTGAAAGAGAAACAGAGATAGAAGTACAAGGAGACTGGAGGGCCCATTCGTAGCCTACTTACAAGCCTTCACTTCCCAATATGCTTTGTGCTCTATTTTCACGGGAAGATGACAAGCTTTACCATAGACCAATCGGTAGGGGGACATGCCAATCGGAGTCTTGAATGCCGTTCTATAGGCCCAAAGTGCATCATCTAGCCTTTTGCTCCAATCTTTTCTAGTGGGCCCAACTGTCTTCTCCAAAATTGATTTGATCTCTCTGTTAGAAATTTCAGCTTGTCCATTTGTTTGGGGATGGTAGGATGTAGAAACCTTATGTACAACCCCATATTTACTAAGCAATGCCTTCATGTGTTTATTACAAAAGTGAGATCCTTGGTCACTTATTATGGCCCTTGGAATTCCAAACCTGCAGAAAATGTGTGACCTAACAAAACTAACAACAACAGAAGAATCATCAGTCTTGGAGGGAAAGATCTCCACCCATTTAGAAACATAATCTACAGCAAGCAAAATATATAGATAGACAAATGATGCAGGAAAAAGTCCCATAAAATATATTCCCCAAACATCAAAAATCTCACAGAAAAGTATAGTGTTTTGGGGCATCTCATTTCTTGCTCCTATGTTCCCAATTCGCTGATATCTATCACAATTTTTATAAAACACATATGAATCATGAAATAGAGTGGGCCAATATAATCCACACTCTAGCACCTTCCTAGCCGTTCTTTGGGGTCCAAAATGCCCCCACAAGCTGATGAATGACAAAATGTAAGGACAGAAGAAAACTCATAGTCTGGTACACATCTCTTAATTATTTGATCATTACAAAACTTCCATAAATAAGGATCATCCCACACATAGAATTTTGCATCGCTTTTAAGTTTATCTTTTTGAGCTTTAGAAAAATGTATAGGGAAAACACGTGCTACCAAAAAATTAACTAGGTCTGCATACCAAGGTGTCTCACCATGTACTGCAAAAGGTGCTCATCTCTAAAATCATCGTCAATGGTGGCAGAAGATCCATCTCCTTCAATTCTGCTCAGGTGATCTGCAACTAAGTTTTCATTGCTACTTCTGTCTCTAATTTCCAGGTCAAATTCTTGGAGCAGGAGCATCCATCTGATCAATCTAGGTTTAGCATCAGGTTTTTTCAACAAGTATTTTAGAGCTGCATGATCAGAAAAAATAATAACATGTGAGCACAATAAGTAAGATCTAAAACGGTCTAAAGCAAAAACTATGGCAAGAAGCTCCTTCTCAGTGGTAGTGTAATTTGCTTGGGCGGCATCCAGGGTCTTGGAGGATAGCATATGACATGAGGTGCTCCATCCACCTTCTGTGCTAGAACAGCTCCCACTACAAAGTTAGATGCGTCACACATTAATTCAAATGACAAATTCCAATCAGGTGATTTAATAATAGGAGCAGAGGTAAAAGCCTCCCTGAGTCTGTGAAAAGCTTCTTTGCACTTATCATCAAAGCAAAATTCAATATCTTTCTGCAAAAGTTTTGTCAAGGGCTGAGCAATATCACTAAAGTCTCTAATAAATCTGCGATAGAAACCTGCATGTCCAAGGAAAGCACGAACGTCCCGTATGCATACAGGGTAAGATAAAGAAGAAATAACACTTATTTTTACAGGATCTACCTCTATACCTCTCCTAGAGACTATGTGTCCAAGTACAATACCATGCTCTACTTTAAAATTAAGCACAAGGTTAGTCTCAATGCAACGGTGTAAAACCCTAGACAAATTTTCTAAACATGAATCAAAAGACGTGCCAAAAACTGAAAAGTCATCCATAAATACCTCCATATAATGTTCTAGCAACTCACCAAATATACTTACCATGCATCGCTGAAATGTTCCTGGTGCATTGCAGAGTCCAAAAGGCATACGTCTGTAGGCAAAAGTACCAAAGGGGAAAGTGAAGGTAGTCTTCTCTTGGTCCTCTGGATCTATACAAATCTGGAAGTAGCCTGAATAACCATCCAAAAAATAGTAGTGGGACTTCCCTGCCAGTCTTTCAAGCATCTGATCAATAAAGGGTAAAGGGAAGTGATCTTTCCTTGTGACCTTGTTGAGCTTCCTGTAATCAATACAGACTCTCCAGGAATTCTTAACTCTGGTGGGCACTAGTTCGTGTTGGATCGAGAGATGCGAGAGAGGGGGGGGGTGAATGTTGCAAATCGTTCGGATTTCGTAAAGAGCAATTGCGTAGCGGAATAATCAAAATCAGACAATGAGAACACCAAGATTTTTACTTGGTTCGGAGCCTGGGTCGACTCCTACTCCAAGGCCCACGGTCGTTGACCGTTTACTATGGGCAATACTATAATCGCGCAAAACAATTTTACAAAGATTGATTACAGTAAATTGCAGTAAGAAAAAAATAGCTTTTCTTTGTTACCGACGTCCGATGTAAATCGAAGTTCCAGAGCAGTTGGACGTCGCCGGCGCTTGTATCTCGAGTCTGGAGGGTTCTGGAGCAGAGCGCGGGAGCAGAAGAGCGTGATTGCGTTCAATGGAATTGATGCTTGAAGAAGAGGGTCGAGGGTCCTTTATATAGGGCTGGGGGCGCCCGGGATGCTCGGGGCGCCCCCCACGTGGCTTTCGATCCGGCGAGCCCTCTGGTCAAGGCTGATCTCTGCTTCTTCGGGATCACCTTTGACTGGGGCGCCCGACGCGCGCGGGGCGCCCGGGTTGACCGGTCAAGGCTTCATCTTCTTCGCGAGGATGAGCTGCTGCAGCTGCCAGTGGCGTGGCACAGTGGGCGCCCACGACACGCGGGGCGCCCGATGCGCGCGGGGCACCCGAAACATCCGGGGCGCCCCCAAATGTGCTGCTGTCGGGGCGTTTACTTGCTCTGCTGACTTTGGGTTGACTCTGGGGCGCCCGAAACATCCGGGGCGCCCTGCTCAGCTACTGCCTCACTCCTTTGAGGCTCTCTGAGCTGCAAAAACACAGTCCTTCGGTCCTGCATCCAGGGTTAGTCCAAAACAGCAATTAATAAGTTAATTTTACACAGCCTTGGCTGTCTTGGTTCTGACTTTGGGTCTCCAAAATGGAGCCCTAGGTCGAACCGACGCCTAATGTTCCCTCAAGGGGAACGCGTCCTCACCTACTCCTCTCGGGAGAATTTACCTGGTGCCAACCGGCTCCTCCAGTTGGACTTTTGCCTGACGATCCTTTGTCAGGGCTTGGATGCCGAGCTGTCCTTCGCCCGGTGCCTAGCATTCCTTCGCTAGGGCTTTAGTCCCAGGCTGTCCTTCGCCTAGAGCCTAGCAGTCCTTCGCTAGGTCTTGGATGCTGGCAGTCCTTCGCCAGTTGCCTAGCAGTCCTTCGCTAGGGCTTGGATGCTGGCAGTCCTTCGCCAGTTGCCTAGCAGTCCTTTGCTAGGGCTTGGATACTGGCAGTCCTTCGCCAGGTGCCTAGCAGTCCTTCGCTAGGGCTTTTTCTGCACACTCAGTGAACAACGTTAGATCACAAATAAACTTAACTTTGAATCCTTTGCCAATATCAAAACCAGGTTCGATATGGTGCTTCCTGCACCAACAGTTCGTTGCTTTCATCTTCCACCACTGTCACTCCAGATTTCTTGGGCACCACGTGTATGAGACTAACCCACTGACTATCAGAAATGGGTAAATGATTCCTGCCTGTAGAAGTCGAGTCACCTCTTTCTTAACAACGTCCAAAATGAGTGGATTAAGTCTCCTTTGTGACTGCCTCACGGGTTTAACATTTTCTTCCAAGAATATCCTGTGCATACAGAGAGTTGGGCTGATACCTGGTATATCTGATAAAGTCCACCCAATCGCCTTCTTGTATTGCCTCAGGACTTGCAATAATTTCTCTTCCTGCTCTGATTCCAAATGTTGTGCAATAATAACTGGAAAATTCTGGTCCTCTTGTAGGTACACATACTTCAAGTGGCCTGGTAGTGGCTTAAGTTCAATCTGACCTTGCTCAGTGGGTATGAGTAATCCTTGGGGCTCTGTGCAATCCCCTACACTATCATACCTGTGCTCTGAATCATCTAAAATATCAATAGAAGTAGGTGATCCTTGGGGCTCTGTGCAATGCCCTACACCTAGAAAATCCTCACCAGCTGGAAGTGAATCTGAAATAAACTCTGAAATATCCTCAGTCTCAAAAGCAAGTACTCCCTCAGCCACTGAATCTGTATCAACCAGTCCATCCAGAATGTCAATGCTCATAATAGAGTGATCTTCCTTAGGGTACTTCATGGCATCAAAAATACTAAACTGGACTACTGTGTCCTCCACTTCCATTGAAAGTGTGCCAACATAAACGTCAAATTTTGTCCTGGCAGTCTTCAGAAAAGGCCTCCCAAGGATGAGTGGGGATCTATGTGCAAGATAGTCTCCTTCCATGTCTAGAATGTAGAAGTCTGCAGGGAAAATCAACTCCTTAACTTTTACCAAAACATCTTCAATAACTCCTGCTGGATGGGTCTGGCTTCTGTACGCTAACTGAATTACCACTCCAGTGGGCTGTAGAGGGCCAATGCCAAGCATCTGGAAGACCGATCTGGGCATTACATTGATGGAGGCTCCCAAGTCTAGCATAGCGTTATGAAACATAGTCCTCCCTATCTCACATGATACAGTAAAAACTCCAGGGTCTTCACACTTTTGAGGTATGACATGGATGAGTGCTGAAACATTTTTTCCCAAATTGACCAACTCATTCTCCTTAAGCTTCTTCTTATGAACACATAAATCTTTCAGGAATTTTGCATACTTAGGAATCTGTTTAATCATGGTCAACAAGGGTACATTAATCTCTACTTTGCTAAACAACTTTACAAGCTCATTGTATTCTTTAGTTTTCTCCTCCTCCACCTGCCTTTTGGCTTGAGTTTTCCGTTGTGGAAAGGGCAAGGGAACCCTCATTTCTTCCTCTTGAACCGAAATTAGAGGGGCTGAATTTTGAGCTGCTGTCCCACTCGATGTAGCTGCTGTGAGGTCTGTTTCGCCTCTGATTTCTCTCTCATTTTCCACCAAAATCACAGGATTACTTGAGGAAGAAGTTGAGCATGGACTAGGGGTGGAACCAACTGATTTTGAAGTGATTTCAGGGCTGATTGGTGCTGAAAATGTAGGTGCTGCCTTGTTTTCATAAAAATTTGCTCTTGGACCATTTTGAGTTGAAGTAATCTTCCCACTCCTCAAAGTAATAGCGCTAACATTTCCCTTTGGATTGGGAGTAGCTTGAGAAGGTAGTTGGCTTGATCCTTGAGCTTGAATCTGATTCATCCCACTAGCCAATTGTCCAATTTGCCTTTCGATGTTTTGTAGGGCGGGATAATTCCTTTGTTGTTGTAAAATTTGTTGAAACATCTCTTCTATCCTTTGTGGTTGCACATTTCCCCCACTAGAACCTCCATAGCCCTCTTGGTTAGCATAGGGCTTTGATTGACCTTGAAATGATGAGGTAGGTTGCTGAAAAGTATTACCCTGCTGCGATTGTTGGAATTGGAGCTGTTGGGGCTGATTGTAGGGCTGAAATGGCTGTTGAAAGGGCTGATAATTGGGTTGGAATGATGGTTGAACTTGCTGAGAATTACAACCTTGAAAATTCTAATTTTGAAGTGGAAATGGCTGTGGTGAAGATTGAAACTGAGTGGGCTGAAATCCTTGATTTTGTGGCTGAAAGTTCTGATTAAAAGGCTGGAAACTCTGCTGTGATTGCTGGAATGGTTGCTGTAAGGGTTGATATTGTTGTTGAAAATTCAAATTCCCTTGGAAACCTTGTTGATTCCCTTGAAAGGGTTGCTGGAATTGCTGGAATGTTGGCTGAAATGGCTGAAATTGGGGCTGGAATTGCTAATTTTGCTGCTGAGATTGCTGTGGTTGCTGGAAATTTTGTTGAGGCTGCTGAAATTGTTGTTGTTGTGGGTTTTGTTGGTAGAAAGAATTTCCATACCTCAGATTTGGATGATCCTTCCAACCAGAGTTATAAGTAGAGGAGTAGGGGTTATTCCTGGCTTGAAATTGTCCCCTAACCAATGCCGCTATTGTCTCATCTTATTGGAGATTGGGACATGAATCTGAATTATGATCCTGACTAGAGCAAATACCACATACCCTCATCACTTGGCTTGATTGTGGAGGTACCAAAAAGTTGGGACTTTGGCTTGCATTATTAAGAGTCATTTGCTTCACCAATGATGTGAGCTATACCAGAGAATTCCTAATTTCCTTTTGTTCATTAGAAGCCACCTGGACCTCATTCACTCCTCTGGTGAACAATGCTCTGCTTCCAAACTGCTGTGAATTCTCTGCCATGTTCGAAATCAGCTCCCTAGCTTGATCTGGGGTTTTGTTAACTAGGGTTCCTCCAGCTGCAACATCTATCATGATCCTATCCATCTGCAATAAACCCTCGTAGAAATACTGAATGAGGAGCTGCTCGCTAATCTGGTGCTGTGGGCAACTGGAGCATAGCTTATTAAATCTCTCCCAGTAGTCATAAAGAGTTTCTCCCACCACTTGTTGTATGTCACATATGCTCTTTCTGATGATTGCAGTTCTGGAGGCTGGGAAGTATTTTTCTAGAAATGCCTTTTTCATGGAAATCCAGCTAGACACGTGCCCAGTAGGTAAATAGTAGAACCAATCCTTTGCTGCTCCAGTCAGGGAAAATGGGAAGGCCCTCAGCTTAATATCTTCTTCTGAAATCTCCTGAGGCTTCATGGTGGAGCAGACTACGTGAAATTCATGCAAATGTCTGTTTGGATCTTCTCCAGATAATCCTTGAAATTTAGGCAACAAGTGGATGAGTCCAGATCTAAGCTCAAAATCACCAGTCAGCTCTGGATAAGCAATGCTGGAATACCGAAAGGTATCATCTGGTGCTGTAAGTTCTTTCATAGTCTTCTGGTGGTCTGCCATGATAATGCCTGAATGAGTAGGAATAGTCTGAAGAGGAGGAATATCAATAGCCTCTGAAATTATGCGTTGATTCCTCCTTGCTCTGAAAGTTCTCTCAATTTCAGGGTCAAATTCCTCGAGATCACCACCTGCTGACCTGGTCATAAAATAAACAAATCGCAGCAAATGTGTATGGAAAAATAAAATTGATAAAGTAAATCACAAGATATAGAGATAAGCGCAAAAAATGGATCAAGAAAAATATGAAATAAGCACACAAGCTTAAACAAACAAACTCAACTAGTGTTCCCCGGCAACGGCGCCAAAAATTTGATGCAACCCAAAGATAGATGTCACGAATGTGGGTCTCAAATTTAGATTTTTGTAAAGCTGGAAACCCTTTTTGCTAACAAGGATAAAAATGTAGTAAAGAGGTCACAGGTTGTATTTTTCCTAGGGTTAGTTAAGAATGTTTGATTCAAGCTCGAGTTTATGTGTCATCAAATATTTTGGGGTTTCAAGTAAGAATTAGGGTTTGGTTTCAATTAGAAATGAAAACACAATGAAAAGAAAGGAAACTTAACTAAGTGAACTTAAACAAGGTGATGACAATTAATGAACTCAACCAATGGACAACTTAATCAACTAATGCAAATTTGCTCCCAAGAGTTGGAAATCAAACTGATATAAAATGCAATAGTACACTACAACTTGTGTTCAACTTTAGGAATTACCACTCAAAGCAAACCAAATGCTAAGCAAATGAATCAAAACAGTGCTGAAATTTTCGATTGAAACTAATGCAAAAACTATAAACCTACTTTCAGAGATGGAATCTAAAATTCAGAAACAACCTAATGCGAAACAACTGATCTGCAGAGAAGAAATCTGATGCAAAATTCAGAAATGGCAGCTGATACGCAGAGGAGAAGACTTATGTGCTGATACAATACCAAGCAGTTTTGAGTTGTTACTTGATACAAAAGGCAGAACTACAACTGATGTGAAGCAAACAAATTGAATGCAGAATTCAGAAGCGAATGAATGCAGAAACAAATGAATGTGAAACAAAAGTCCAGAACCCAAACTGATATGCAGAAATAATTCGAATGCAAAAATGAAATGCAGAACTTCATAAACTGAATGCAAAGATGCAATAACAAATTGAGTGAAGAAACAAACACATCAACTAAAATCAAGTGCACAAAACTAATGTTCAGGTAAGATTTAGAAGAGCTAATGTTCACTTGACACCACTTTAGCAACTATGAACCGAAACTTGCATAAATAAAGCTGAAACTGATACGCAGGATCCCAAAATTGATACGCAGAAATAACTGAATTGAGAAGCAAATTGAGATTAAGTGCAATTGTTCACTAAACAAACAATCTATCTAATATGAATGCAGAAATGAAAAGCTAATAAATGCAGGAACAATTCAGAAAACTAAACATCTCTAATACAAAGTTCAGAAACTGGATTAATATTCAGAAATCAATGTTCAGATATGAAACTAGAGTTCAGAAATGAAATTCCACAAAGAAACTAAGCTTCGATCCCTTCCTTTAGTTCAAACCCTTCTTGCCGTCACACAAGAGTAAGCCAAGAACCCCCTAGCTCGACAAATCGCTGGAAAATCTGACTCTGTGATCGATTCCACTCAAAATCTGCTCCCGGCTGAAACATCCATTCGATCTCCTTGATTTAGTTGTGTAGGATTGCGGTGACGACTTGGGGCGATCAGAGCAATCCAGAGAACCCTCCGAATTGCTCAGATGGATGAAAAATGGCACGCACAGAGATCCAATCAATCGAATGGCCGAGCTGATGAAACCCTCACTTTGCTCTGTTCAGTGGCGAATTTGAGCTGAAATCTTCACGGAAACATCATCCCGACGATCTAGAGCTTAATCCAAGGTTGGAGTTGAAGCGGTCGCGCGATCGAATGAAACAAACTTGAAGAAGAAACGAAGAACTGGAAGTTGCGGCGAAGACACGACAACGGATCTGATCGGGGAAGAAGCTGTTATATCAGTTAGCATTGGACGACTGAGTTTTTCCTTGCTCCATCCAACGGTTGAATCTCATCCGATCTGCATCAAACCTTCCAGATCTTGATCAAGGGTCAGGATCTGCCTATCAGTAACTCGGATCTTCCAGATTTGCAACAGATGGCTCATATCTACCCGATCTTTGAATGGACGGTCTAGATCCTCCTGAGCTTGATCCAACGGCTGAATGATCTCTGATTTGGATGAAACCTTCAGATCTTGACTTGAGTGCTTGATTAGCTTTTACCCTAGCTCGGATTGCATCAAAAGTTCTCAGATGGCTAAGATTTTTGAATCGGATGGCCTATATTAGTCTGATGCTTGATCACTCGATCCGGATCCACTTCTGACTCAAGTTTGACCCATCATGACCTAGGTCCATGATCCTTCCAAGCCTATAAAAGTAGATTAACAATTTAGTGCCAAAATATTTCAAATGTATAAAGATTTACAATAAAGCCCAAAATAAAATTAATTCATAGAACCTAGGATAAATTCAGTATAAGCAAGTAAAATATGGGTCAAACATGGATTTAAGAACCTGAAATGATCAACAAAATAGTACTTATCAGTACCTGGGTGGATGAGTGATAACCATCATTTTGTTGATTATTTTTGGCTCTAAAATCTATGTTTGATCCACATTTTATATGCTTAAGTTTGCAATTTTATTAGGTTTCATGTATTTTCCCTATTTTGGCTTTTAATTCTAATATTTGTATATTTGGGATATTTTTGGTACTGAATTTGAATATCATTTTGTAGGTTTCAATTGATCATGGACTTGGATCAAATTGGGTCAGACTTGAGTCAGCATTGGATCCAGATCAAAGGGATCAAGCATCGGATTATTAGGAGCCGTCCATTCTAGAGAACGGCTGGATTTGAGCTATCGGTCAACTTCTGGTCAATCCGAGTTCAAGATATAATCACTCATGAGTATAGATCAAGATCTAAAAATTTCAGCCAAATCAGAAGTGATCTGACCGTTGGATCGAGCTCAAGATGTTCTAGACCGTCCATTCAAGAAAAGGGAAGATCTGGACCATCCGCCACTGATCTGGTCAATCTGAGCTGGGGACAGGTAGATCAGGACCATTGATTGGGATCTGTAGAGTTTGGTTCAGATCTGAAGAGATCCGATCGTTGGATGAAGCCAAATCGATCTCAGCCGTCCATTGATAATTATCTTTTGAGCTGTGAATTCTGGCTTGGTTGACCGGACTCAATCTGCTGGACCAGAACTGGACCGAACCGGAATTACTTGGCTTGATTGTGTTGGTGCAAATTGCACCCAAGTCAAACCTGTGTTTTGATATTGGCAAAAGGGTTCAAAAGTTAAGGGTTAGTTGTTGTCTAATAAGTTTCTTGAGTGTACAGGAAAAGCCCTAGCGAAGGAATGCTAGGCACTGACGAAAGACTGCCAGACAGAAGAAAAGCCCTAGCAAAGGACTGCTAGGCTCTGGCGAATGACTGCCAGAATAGACAAACCCTAGCGAAGGAATGCTAGGCACTGGCGAAGGGCTGCCAGAAGAAAAAAAGACCTAGCGAAGGGCTGCTAGGCACCAAGCGAAGGGCAGCTTGGCAACTCAAGACCTGGCGAAGGACTGCCGGGCAAAAGTCCAACTGGAGGATCCGGTTGGCATCAGGTAAACTCTCCCGAGAGGAGTAGGTGAGGACGCGTTCCCCTAGAGGGAACATTAGGCGTCGGTTCGACCTAGGGCTCCATTTTGGAGACCCAAAGTCAGAACCAAGACAGCCAAGGCTGTGTAAAATTAACTTATTAATTGCTGTTTTGGACTAACCCTGGATGCAGGACCGAAGGACTGTGTTTCTGCAGCTCAGAGAGCCTCAAAGGAGTGAGGCAGTAGCTGAGCAGGGCGCCCCGGATGTTTCGGGCGCCCCAGAGTCAACCCAAAGTCAGCAGAGCAAGTAAACGCCCCGACAGCAGCACATTTGGGGGCGCCCCGGATGTTTCGGGCGCCCCGCGCGCATCGGGCGCCCCGCGTGTCGCGGGCGCCCACTGTGCCACGCCACTGGCAGCTGCAGCAGCTCACCCTCGCGAAGAAGATGAAGCCTTGACCGGTCAACCCGGGCGCCCCGCGCGCGTCGGGCGCCCCAGTCAAAGGTGATCCCGAAGAAGCAGAGATCAGCCTTGACCAGAGGGCTCGCCGGATCGAAAGCCACGTGGGGGGCGCCCCGAGCATCCCGGGCGCCCCCAGCCCTATATAAAGGACCCTCGACCCTCTTCTTCAAGTATCAATCACTGCGACTTTCATACGCTCTTCTGCTTCCACGACACGCTCCAGAAATCTTCCATCTCGAGCTCTGACGACGTCCTGCTGCTCCAATACTCCGATCTACACCGGACGTCGGTAACGAAATATTCATTTAAGTTTACGAAGCTAATTCTGTAATACTTGTGATTGTAAACTTTTTCGAACGTATAGAATTGCCCGCAGAAAACGGTCAACGACCGTGGGCCTTGGAGTAGGAGTCGACACAGGCTCCGAACCAAGTAAAACGACCGTGTTAGCATTTCTCTTGTGTCTTATTTCCGCTGCGCACTTACTCTTTTTTAATCCGAACGATTTGCGACATTCACCCCCCCTCTCTCGCATCTCTCGATCCAACAAGTGGTATCAGAGCGGGGAAGTCAAACTTGGTGCAACCATCAGTTTGAAATTTTTTTTCGGATTTCTTTTTCTCTCTTATTTTAAAATTTTCGTTCGAGTTTTTTTTCAAGGTTGGTGCAACACCCCTTGAAATTTGTGTTTAATTATTTCTTCCCGCACTACTAATCCAAGACCAAGTCTTGGAATATTTTTGTTGTTCTTTTTAATTCCAGTAACAAATGTCTATCCAAGAAGGATTTAGCACCGCCAGACCTCCACTGTTCAGTGGAGAAGACTTTCCCTACTGGAAAAGTCGAATGGAGGTCCATCTGAAAACTCAGGTGGATATGTGGATAATCATCCAGTCTGGACTGATGATTCCCACAAATGCTGAAGGTATACCACAAAACTACTCAGAATGGGACACTTCCCTCAAACGTAAAATTGAAGCCGACGCCAAAGCAACCCAGACTCTCCAATGCGGACTAACGAAAGAAGAGCTGAACCGCGTCGGGCCCTTCAAAAGTGCAAAGGAGCTATGGGCTAAACTGATTGAGCTCCACGAAGGAACTTCAGATACGAGGATCAGCAAACGAGACCTGCTACTGAACAAGCTTTTCACTATCAAAATGGCAGATAACGAGACAGCAGCCCAGCTCCACGCCAGAATCTAGGAGCTGATGAACGGTCTTCACGCAATAGGTCACCAGGTTCAAAATCGTGATCTTATAAGGTATGCCCTAAACGCATTCCCTAGGACCACCTTGTGGGCATCTATGGTAGATGCATACAAGGTCTCTAGGGATCTGTCAAAAATTAAGCTAGATGAGTTATTTTCTGAACTTGAGCTGCATGAACAGACTAACTCCAATTTGGTCGAGAAAAGTATAGCCTTCTTTGCAGGGAAAACAGGGAAGACGACTAAGAAGAAAACTCAAGTTGAACCTGAATCTACCTCAGATTCAGAAATAGAAGATCAAGAAGAAGATCAATCTGAACTGGTCCGGCTAGCTCGAAACTACTACAAAAAGTTGAAGAACCAAACCAACACACGAAGAACAAGCCGAAGAAAGGACGGACAAGATGAACCGGCAACTGACAAACAAAAGCCCAACGTAACCTGCTACGAATGCAAGAAGAAGGGCCACTACAAGACTGAATGTCCAAGTCTAAAGGAGTCCAAAAAGAACAGAAAGAAGAAGACACTCCAAGCAACCTGGGACGAGTCTTCCTCAGAAGAAGAAGAAGAAGCACCTCAGTCCAATCTTCTAGCCCTGACCGCTTCAGATCAAATCGAGACTGACTCAGACTCGGACCGGGACGACGGCAAGCTGACATTCTCCGACGACGGCGAAATAAAGGTAACGGGCTTTTCAAAATCGCAATTGAATTCTCTTATTTCCTATCTATACCGAGATTTGGCGAAAGCCAAACTCCGAATCGAGTCCCTCCGACAGGAAGTAAAACTCCTGAACGAGGGAGCTGATTCTGATTCCTTAACTGAGAAAATTCAGGAAGGAACCCCTGATCAAGTTAAAAAACTTGAATCAGAGAATTCCTCCCTGAAAACTCAAGTTAAGGACTTAAGAACAGCTTTAGAACGATTCACTTCTGGTTCCAAGAATCTTGACATGATTCTGGGAAAACAGAAGTCTGTTCTAAACCGATCCGGACTTGGTTATAGAACCAAATCTCGGCAAAGATCTTACTTTGCTGTACTGAACCAGTCAAGACCTAAGGTTCAGGCATGGGTGCCAAAACTGTGCCTGACTAAACCAACTGGTTCAAATCAATTTTGGATCCCCAAGGACAAGATTCACATCTTGCCTAACCCATACAGAGGCTTTAGTCCAGGGGAGCCAAAATCAAAATAATTTTTATAATCAGATAATTTTTAATTGATTGATTGTTTGTTTATTTAATTTTTGCAAATTGCCATGCTTAGATTTAAGGAATACTTAGATTTAAGGACCAAATTACTTGAAACTTGAAAACATAGTATTGGGAGGAGGTGAGATGATAGTACGTTGGGAAAACCAACTCTAATAAGATCAAGTCTACTTGGTCTCTTTAGACTGGTGAAACCAGCCGAAGCT
>JAGFNQ010003554.1:111832-153491 GCA_024364735.1 Boesenbergia rotunda
CAAAAAAATTTTCACAATGAATACCTACCCAAGATGCATCAAGAAACTTATCATACTCAATGAAATCTATTTTGGACAATTCAATGAAATTTTCACAATTATTTTCCACACATGATATATCAAGAATTCTATCGCAACCAATAAAATCAACTTTTGGTACCTCCATTGATGTTTCCAAAAAAGTAAATGAAATACTTACCTGATCGCGCTGAAAAATACCTGGAGGTTCCACAATGATAGATGTGTCCATAGCTCCCTCCGGGTCAAGTATTGGTTCCATATTAGGTTCAAGTTCTAGTAGGCACTCAACTGGAATAAGTGATCCCTGGGGCTCTGTGCAATCCCCTACACTTTACGGAAATGGTGGTGGTCCCTGGGGCTCTGTGCAATCCCCTACACCTAGAAAAAACTCTCCAACTGGAAGTGTGTCTGAAATATCTTCTGAAAAATCCTCAGTCTCAGCAGTAAATAACCTCTCAGCCTCCTCTGTCTGCTCCAGCTCATCAAGAATATCCACGCTCCTGATGGAGTGATCCTCCCTCGGATGCTTCATAACATCGAAAAGGCTAAACTGGACTACTGTGTCTCCCACCTCCATCGGGAGTGTGCCAGCATAAACATCAATCTTGGTTTTGGCAGTCTTCAGAAAAGGCCTCCCAAGGATGAGTGGGGATCTGCGTGCAAGGTACTCTCCCTCCATGTCTAGAATGTAGAAGTCCGCAGGGAAAATCAACTCTTTCACTTTAACCAACACATCTTCAATAACTCCCGCTGGCCGGGTCTGGCTCCTATCTGCTAGCTGTATCACAACTCCAGTGGGCTGTAGAGGACCAATGCCAGCATCTGGAAGACCTGTCCTGGCATGACATTAATAGAAGCTCCTAATCAAGCATAGCATTATGTAGCGTGGTGCTCCCTATCTCACAAGATACAGTGAACATGCCAGGGTCTTCACATTTCTGAGAGATGGCATGGATAAGTGATGAAACATTCTTCCCCATGCTGACTAACTCATTTTCCTTAAGCTTCTTCTTATGAATACAAAGATCTTTCAAAAATTTTGCGTACTTAGGAACCTGTTTAATCATCGTCAGCAAGGGTACATTAATTTCAACTTTACTAAAAAGTTTCACCAGCTCATTGTACTCTTTTGCTTTCTCCTCCTCCACGTGCCTTTTGTTTGGAGTTCTCCCCTGTGGAAAAGGCAAAGGAACCCTAAAATCATCTTCTTTGGCCGGAGGTAGAGATGTTGAATTCTGCCCTACTGTCCATTCGACGTGGTGGCTGTAAAATCGGCCTCGGCACTGTTTTCTTCTCCGTTTGCCACCAAAATTTAGAGGGTTGCTTGAGGGAAGGGTTGGGCACGGACTAGGGGTGGAATCAGCTGAATTTGAAGTCATTTTACTGCTGTTTTGAGCTGGAATTGAAGTTGCTGTCCGGTTTCCTGAAAATTCTGCCCTTGGACTCTTTGGAGATGAGGTGACCTTCCCACTCCTCAAATAAATAGCACTCACGTTTCCTTTAGGATTAGGAGCAGTTTGGGAAGGGAGTTGACTTGATCCTTGAGTTTGATTGTGATTGATCCCACTAGCCAATTGACCCAATTGCCTCTCAATGTTGTGAATATGTTGTTGTTGTTGTTGGAACATCTGTTGAAACATTTCCATCATTTGTTGCTGATCATTTCCTCCATTTGATCCCCCATAGCCTCCTTGGTTAGAATAGCTCCTTGACTGATTTTGAAAGGATGAAGTAGGCTGAAATTTTTGAGCTTGCTGATTTTGTTGAAAACCTGGATTTTGGGGCTGATAAGAAGATTGATTTGGCTGTTGATATGGCTGATTAAAGTGCTGAGATGCTGAGAAACCTTGCTGGGAGTTGTAGGACTGAAAGTTTTGATTTTGAGGTGGAAAATTAGGTGGCGAGGGCTGAAAATTCTGAACTTGAAACCCTTGATTATAGGGCTGGGAATTTTGATTCAAGGGCTGTGTGGGCTGAAAATTTTATTGGTTTTGGGATGGAAAAGCTGGAAATGATGGAATGCCTTGCTGCCATTGATTAAATTACTGGAATTGAGGTTCGAAATGCTAAAATGGTTGCTGAAAATGTTGAGAATTAGGCTGAAACGGGGGCTGAAAATTCTGGTTTGATGGCTGAAATTGTTGCTGATTGATCTGAGGTTGCTGTGACTGCTGGAAGTTCGGTAGATTCTGCTGTGATGACTGAGTTTGAGGCTCTTGTTGGCAGAAAGCATTTCCATACCTCAAGTTAGGATGATTCCTCCAACCGGGGTTGTAGGTAGATGAGTAGGGGTCATTTCTTTATTGGAATTGAGCTCTAGCCAAGGCCGCAACCGATTCATCTTGTTGGAGATTTGGACAAAGGTCTGAATTATGTTCTTGGCTTGAACAAATGCTACATACCCTTGTAACTTGATTTGGAAATGAAGTTGTTGGAAAATTTGAAGCTTGGTTCACATTGTTCAATGCCATTTGCTTCACTAAAGATGCCAACTCCGACAATTGGTTCTCCAACAATGAGCTCTTAATTTCTTTTTGTTCATTAGACAACACTTGAGCTTCATTAACCCCTCTTGTAGTGAGTGCTCTACTCCCGAATTGTTGAGAATTTTCCGCCATGTTAGAAATGAGTTCTCTAGCTTGCCTCGGAGTTTTGTTTACTAAGGCTCCTCCTGCCGCCGCATCAATCATGCTCCTATCCATAGGTAATAAACCTTCATAAAAATATTGCACGAGAAGTTGCTCACTAATTTGGTGTTGAGGACAGCTAGAGCATAACTTCTTGAACCTCTCCCAATAATCATAAAGAGACTCTCCAACCACTTGTTGAATGCCACAAATACTTTTTCTGATAATGGCGGTCCTTGATGCTGGAAAAAACTTCTCTAAAAATGCTCTCTTCATTTCAATCCAACTAGCAACATGTCCAGTGGGCAAATAATACAACCAATCCTTAGCAGCCCCAGTCAAGGAAAAAGGAAATGCTCTTAACTTAATGTCTTCTTCAGAAATCCCCTGTGGCTTCATGGTAGAGCATACCACATGGAATTCGTGCAGGTGTCTGTTTGGATCCTCCCCAGATAAACCCTGAAACTTTGGCAACAAATTGATGAGTCCAGATCTGAGCTCAAAATTTCCCCCTAGCTCTGGATAAGCTATGCTGGAGTACTGAAATGCAGCGTCAGGTGCTGCGAGCTCCTTCATGGTTCTCTGGTGGTCTGCCATGTCAATGCCTGAGTGAGTGCTGATAGTCTGAATAGGAGGGATATCGGTAGTCCCAGAAAGAATGGCCTGGTTCCTCCTGACTCTGAAAGTCATCTCAATCTCAGGATCGAAATCTTCTAATTCAGCACCTAAAGACCTGGTCTAAAAACAAAACAAACCGCAGTGAAAGTAGATAAAAAAGATAAAACAAATAAAATCAAATCAAAAGATATGGCAATAAGCACAAAAGTAAATCAAGAATGATATGAAATAAGTGCACAAGCAAAAATCAAACAAGTCAACTAGTAAATTCCCTGGCAACGGCGCCAAAAATTTGACGTGCCCAAACTATGTGTCACGAATGTGGACCTCAAATTTAAATGTATAAGTGCTGGAAACCCTTTTTATAATCAAAAGAATGAAAATATAATATAGGAGCCACAGGTCGTATTTTTCTCGGGGCTAGTTGACGTTGTTTGATTCGCGCTTGTATTTAGGTGTCGTGATTGTTTTTGGGTTTCAAATGTGATTTGGTTTTGGATTGCGATTATGAAATGAAATTGCAATGAAAAGAAACGGAACTTAACTAAGCACCTTAACTAGACAACTGATAAGCTCAACTAATGTGAAACTCAATCTAGCACTTAAACAATTCAAAGAAGCACTTCTGATTTCACATGCACACAAATGCTAAACAAAGTAAGAATGCAGTGATGAATTTTCAGTTAAACTAATGCAATAACTTACCTCTGAATTATCTCAGGACAAGCAATTGAAACTAGCTACAAAATTTAAAAGCAAACCGATGAGAAAGGTTTCGAAACAACTTAAAGCAACACGAACTGATTTTAAACTCCTAAGCATCCTAAAATTTGTAGCTAACTTGATACCAAACAATGCCAAAGCTTCTATTGATACAAAGTGCAGAAATTCATCTAATTTGGCACACAAATGAGGAAAACCTATGTGCTGAAAATAATTCTAATTGCAACCCTATTAACTAATGTAAAGAAAATGAATTGACACAAACTAATCAATTGCAGAATTCAGAGTCAATTACTGTCAAAACAACTGGATGCTAAACAAGCATTCTGATCCCAAACCATGATACGCAGCTATGATTCAGCTCAAAAGTGCAATGCAAAAATCAGAAATTGAGCTCAAAATGCAGCGACAAAGTGAATTCAAAGACAAACAAACAGCTGAGAGCAGGTATGATTCGGAAAAGATAGGTTTATAGATGCTACATTTAAAACTAATTGCTGAACCAGCAGCCACCAGGTTGATATGCACGAAATAGAAATGAAACACAGTTGCAAACACTGATACGCAGGATCTGGGCTAAAAGTCAGAAACAGAATTGAATGGAAATCAAGCTCAACTCTAATGCATTAACGTACCAAACGCGAGCTTAAATTGCAGGGAATTAAGCTAAGCACAAACTAGATTCAAAAAAAAACTGTAAAAACCAGGAATAGAATGGCACGCAGAGACAGTTTTTCAGCACAGCTGATACGCGAGCAATAAACTGAAAATAAACTGAAATTACCTTCGATTGATCACTGAACAGAATGCCTAGCTATTTACTTGCAGAAAATAAACCTAACTTAAGCTAAACGATTAGAAACTAAAACTAACAATCTGATTCAAATTACAGAAACAGAACAAAATGCAGAAACTAGAAATCAGCTAATAAACGAAATTGAGCTAAGCCTCCATCCGAATCCTTGCTGTCACTCAAGGATGAGCTCGAATCGAGGTGGTCACGCCTCCTAAACGAAGAGATTTCTGAAGAAATGAAGAACAACGATGCTGCGGCGAGGACTTGGCGAAGACGCGACCAGCTGGGCTGCGGGCAAAATTTTTGATTAAATAGTTATCAACGGACGGTCCAGATTGATCGGAGGAGATCCAACGGCAGATCTTGCTCTGATTGGAGCCAAACTTTGATGATGATGATCTGGGGTCAGGATCTGCCTTGTGGTAGCTCGGATCCTCCAAATGTGCAACGGATGGTCCAGATCAACCTAATCTGTGAATGGACGCTGTAGAGCCCTCCAAGCTTGATCCAACGGTTGATTTAGCTCTGATTGGAGTGAAACCTTCAGATCTTGATCATAGTGCTTGATCAACGCTAACCCTAGCTCGGATTGCTTCAAATCGTCCCGGATGGCTCAGATCTAGCCGTTCTTGAATCGGACGGCCCGGATTAATCATAGGCTTGATAATTCGATCCGGGTCACTTCCGACTTGAGTTTGACCCAATATACCCTAAGTCCTTGAACTTTTGATGCCTACAAAAATAGATCAAGAATTTAGTGGCCAAATAATCCAATTCAATGTAAATTTGTAATTAAGTCCAAAATAAAGGTAAGTTCTAAAACCTAGGGCAATTTCACAATTAAGCAATAAAAATATAAGTCAAACATGGATTTTAACATCTAAAATAATCAACAAAAATGGTACTTATCAATGGACCATCATCCTTGGTTTTAAGTTTGTACCCCAAACCTTTCTTGCTCCTAGAGGGTCCTTGATTTCCTACATCTAGGTTTTGAACATTTGATCCCTTTAATAGATTTTCTATTTTCTTAAGGGATTTTTCCAATTTATCAAGTTTTGACCTCAAAACTTGATTTTCAATCATTACATCATCAAGGCTGGGTTTTCTAATATAGCCTTGGTGATTGTTTTTCTTGACCTTGGATTGGGTAGGTCTACCCTTAGATGATCTAAAATCTTCCCTATCCTTAGGGGTGGTAGACCTAGCATGGAGGGCTCTATATTTTTTCCTAAGCTTTTCATGCCTCCTATGCTCATGATAAATTGCATTAAAATGATAAAAATTATTCCTAGCATGTATATTATCATGATTTAAATAAATACCATTACCTATTGGTACCTTAGTGTTATTCTTGGAGGCTCCCCCTTGACTTGAGCTCCTCCTTTTAGCCTTGGTCGGATTCTTCCCCTTTGGACATTGATTTCGATAATGTCCCTTTTCTTTGCATGAGAAGCACACAATGTGCTTCTTATCCTTCTTTGCCACGGGGCCGATCTCCTTTGGCTTCTCTTTGGTCTTGGGTGCCACTAGCACCTTCTTCTTGACCAATTTGGGACACTTACTTTTATAGTGTCCTCTTTCCCTACACTCAAAGCAAATAATGTGATCTTTTTTTTTACAAATTGAAATGTTTATACCTTTGCTTGTAGGAGTGTGGCATGACTCTTCACTTGATCCGGAAGTAGATACTTCTTCTTTTTCCGGAGTCAATGGCCTTTGCTCCCCCTAAATCCTAGAGGTGGAGGCTTCTTCGTTTTCTTCATTGGCCGATGCTTCTTCTTGAGTTTCCTCCCTGGATGTTGAGCATCTCTCAACTTCTGAGTCCTCTTCACTCGATGAATCTCCCTCTTCGGATTTTTCTTGACTTGGTACAGTGGAGGGATCTTCATGAAGCCTTGCCAATTTGCTCCATAGCTCTTTGGCATCTTGAAATTCTCCAATCTTGTCCAAGATGATGCTTGGCAAAAGATTGACCAATAGCTTGATCACTTTGTAGTTGGCCTCGCATCTCTTGATTTGCTCCTCATTCCATTTGCTTTTCTTGAGGAGTTTTCCTTTTGAGCTTGATGGAGCTTCAAAGCCCTCCATTAGAGCAAACCATTACTCTATCTCCATCATGAAATAATTCTCAATCTTTGAATTCCAAAGATTGAAATTTTCTTTGTCGAATGGTGGAGGTGCCCTTGTGTCATAGTCAAACTCCATTTTTGAAATTGAAATCTTTTGATGATGACTTCTTGAAATTAGGGTTTCTTCCAACTTCTTCTTCTTCCTCTAGCTCTTGCCCTCTTGGCGATGAGTCTAATGAAGAGCAACCTCGCTCTGATACCACTTGTTGGGACCGGTAGACGAGCTAGAAGGGGGGGGTGATTAGCTTCGATTCGCTTGTAGATGATTTATCGCGGCGGAAGACTTCAAGCAATCGCTAACACTTGGATTTTACTTGGTATCCACCCCGGCCGGGTGACTAATCCAAGGATCCACTCTCCTCACACTCTCATGCACTATGAAAGTCTCCTTCTTGAGGTGGAGAAACCTCTTACAAGCTTGTTACAAAGATATAACAAGAACAAAGCAAATACAAATGAAATCTTACAAGATTTACAATGAATGAGCTCACACTTTGCTTTCCTTGCTATCTTCAAGCTTGTGATCGCCTCTAGAACTTTGGAAGTGCAGCAACACTAAGCCCCAATGCTTCTCTTGAAATGGCGTGGAAGAAGGGAGAAGAATTGCGGCCAAAAACCTGCGTGAAAGACCTTATACCCGACTCCTAGGGTTTCTGAATCGATTACCACGTAGGATTTAGCCGTTCAACGGCTAGTTTTTGAACCGTAATCGATTAGCCAATCGATTACGGGTGGCCTGAATCGATTACCCAATCGATTCAGAGCCACACTGTCTTCTCGCACAACCCCAGTGATCGATTACCCCAATCGATCAAGAGACACCTTAATCGATTGACCAATCGATTAAGGGAAGTCTGAATTGATTACCCAATCGATTCAGCCACCTTCTGGACTAGCCACAAACTCCCCTAATCGATCCACTAATCGATTCATCCAATCGATTACCCAATCGATTGAGTCCAACCTAACTTGTGTTCACAAGTCTAGGGTTCCCTACCAAGTGTCCGGTCAACCCCTTTAACCAACTTCGATTTCTTCTGCCTAGCTCCCAGCTTGGACTTAGCCTGGTTCCCAACCAGATTCGCCTAACCCTCGAGTTAGGTCTAGTCTCTCGGTAGACTTCCACCTTGCCAGCATGCGATCTCCCCGATCCATCTAGACTTCACCTAGTCCCACTAGGTCTTTTCCCATGCCAGCGTACGATCTCTCCGATCTACCTGGACTTCACCTAGTCCCACTAGATGTGCCTAGTCCCACTAGGTCTTTTCCCATGCTAGCGTACGATCTCCCTGATCTACCTGGACTTCACCTAGTCCCACTAGGTGTGCCTAGTCCTACTAGGTCTTTTCCCATGCCAGTGTACGATCTCCCCGATCTACCTGGACTTCACCTAGTCCCACTAGGTGTGCCTAGTCCCACTAGGTCTTTTCCCATGCCAGCGTACGATCTCCCCGATCTACCTGGACTTCACCTAGTCCCACTAGGTGTGCCTAGTCCCACTAGGTCTTTTTCCATGCCAGCGTACGATCTCCCCGATCTACCTGGATTTCACCTAGTCCCACTAGGTGTGCCTAGTCCCACTAGGTCTTTTCCCGTCAAGCCTCCAGTCAACCTTGACTCACTTGACTTCCTACGACATTCAAACATTATCACATTCAAACATCATTGTCAAACATCGAAACATACGACCTCAAGCTCACCCGAGCTTACTAGACTCAAGCTCACCTGAGCTTTGTCAAACTAGGTCAACCCTGACCTAACCAAGATTGGACCAACATTAACAATCGAGAGCTATCAAAAATGGCTTTGAGAGAAGGTTTTAGCACCACCCGTCCATCCTTCTTCGATGGAGCAGATTTTCAATATTGGAGATCGAAGATGGAGTACTACCTAAAGATGGACATCAACACTTGGTTCGTGGTGAAGGAGGGCTTTTCCCCTCCTAAGGATGATGAAGGCAAAGAACTAGAGTCATGGCGTTCGACAACTGAACAAACTCGGAAGAGTGAAGCCGACGCGAAGGCGGTGGTAACCTTACAATGTGGCATGAATAAAGACCAACTCATCAAGGTTGGTCCATTTACAAGTGTAAAAGATTTGTGGAACAAGCTCATTGAACTCCATGAGGGCACCCGAGATTCAAGAATCGCCAAGAGAGATTTGTTCCTCAACCAACTACAAAACCTCTCCATGAAGGAGAGTGAAACCGTAAGTGAGCTCCACAGCAGATTCAAAGAGATATTGAATGGTCTTCATTCTATAGATGAAAAGGTCGAGAATCGCGACCTTATGAGGTATGTATTGAAAGCCTTTCCAAGGAATGCTTTGTGGTCATCCATGGTGGATGCCTACAAAGTTTCCAAGGACTTATCAATTGTCAAATTAGATGATTTGTTTTGTGAAATGGAATTGCATGAAATGACTAACAAAGGCCCCAAGGAGAAGGGGATTGCCTTAGTTGCAGGAGAAAAGAATAAGAAGAAGAAGGAGAAGAAGAAGGAGAAGGAAGTCTCCTCATCCGAATCCGAGTCCGAGGAAGATGGCAGTGGCTCTTCTTCCTCCGAGATGGCCAATTTCGTTAGAAGAATGATGAGGAAGGGTCGACACTTCAAGGGTAAGGGTAACCCTAGTGAAGCTAAAGTTGATAAATCTAATGTAACTTGTTATGAGTGTAGCAAGAAAGGGCACATCAAGAGTGAATGCCCTAAGCTAAAGAAGAAGGAGGAGAAATCCAAGAAGAAGGAGGAAAAGTCAAAGAAAAAGAAGAAGGCCTTGAAGGACACTTGGGATGAATCCTCTTCAAGTTCATCCGATGAAGAGAAGGAGGAGGAGAGCACACGGCATGTAGCACTCATGGCTCTTGGAGAAGAAAGCAGTGATGAATCCTCCGACTCCTCAAACGCGGCTTCATCATCTTCGGATGATGAAGAGGTAACCACTCCCGAACTTGAGAAATGCTATAGAGCAATTGCATGATTAACCAATATGTTGAAAAGTCAAAAAATAGGGTTAAATCATTGCAATTAGAAGTTGAACAATTGAAGTCCTCTAGGAATGAGAATGTAGATGATTTGCATGTTGAAATGTTAGAGGATGAGATTAAATCTTTGAAAATTGAAGTTGAACAATTGAAGTCCTCTAGGGATGTTGTTAGAGGATGAGAACAAATCTTTGAAGAGTGAAGTTGAGAGACTCAAGAGTATTCTTGAAAAGTTCTCAACAAGCTCAAAGACCTTAGACATGATTTTGAATGCCCAAAGGGCAGTCTACAATAGGGCCGGTATTGGTTACCGCACCAAAGAACCTTTATTTGTGTCCTTAATGTCTAGGACTGGTGTTAGACCACTTAAGACACCCAAGGTTCACAAGAAAGTTGTCAAGGCATGGGTGCCTAAGTCTTGTTTAGTAGGTGCTTTAGGTCCCAAGGTGTGGGTACCTAAAACTTCTATTTTTCGAATTGTGTAGGTTATGATTGAGGGGGAGCATCTATCAACTTGGTTCGTTGATAGTGGATGCTCTAAACACATGACCAGGGATAGATCATTGTTTACCACACTTCAAAGAAAAAGTAGAGGTAATGTTTCATTTGGTAACAATGGTAGTCTTAAGGTCATAGGAATAGGTGACACTCAAATATCCGAATGTCTTAGAATTAAGAATGTCCTTCTAGTCAAGGGGATGACATTTAATCTCCTAAGTGTCAGTCAATTGTGTAATGAGGGTTACAAAATTGATTTCCTATCAAGTCAATGTCTAGTTAGACAACATGACAATGTTGACACGGTACTAGTAGGAACAAGAGTAGATAACATTTACCAAGTTTCTCATGTCAAAAGAAGAGGAGTCCAAACATGACAATGTTGACAATGTTGACACGGTGCTATTAATGCTTTTGCTAAGTGTCTCATGTCAAAAGAAGAGGAGTCCACCCTTTGGCACCGGAGACTAGCACATGTGAACATTAAGAATATCCGGAAGTTGGCCAACAAGGGATTAGTTCGTGGCTTACCAAGCATCAAGTATGAAAAAAAAAAGATTTGTGATGCATGTCAAATAGGTAAGCAAACAAAATCTGTACATAAAGGTAAAAGCGCTGTAAGTACATCTACCGCTTTAGATTTACTTCATATGGACTTGTTTGATTGTAGCACTATCATATCATTGAATGGTAGTAGATATTGCTTTGTTATCATTGATGATTTCACTAGATATACATGGACTTATTTTCTTAAATATAAGGACCAAACCTTAGATATTTTCATTTCTTTTTATAGAAGAGTTGAAAATGAGAAATCATCGACTATTAAGACAACAAGAAGTGATCATGGAGGTAAATTTCAAAACCAATGATTTTTAGAGTTTTGTCAAGATAAAGAGTATAGACACGAGTTCTCTACTCTTAGAACACCACAACAAAATGGTGTTGTAGAGAGGAAGAACCGAGTCTTATAAGAGGCTGCGCGGAGCATGCTTAATGAGTACTCACTACCGAGCTACTTGTGGGCCGATACTGTGAACATGGCTTGCTACGTGCAAAATCGAGTTCTCATTCATAGGTTCTTAGGTAAGACTCCACATGAACTTTGGTTTGGAAAACCACCTACAGTTAAACATCTTAGGGTGTTTGGTTGTAAGGTGTTTATCCTAAACACCAAGGACCACGTTGGAAAGTTCACGGCAAAGGCTGATGAAGGGATACTAGTCGGGTACTCCATTGTTAGCAAAGCCTACCGAGTTTACAACAAGAAGTCTAGATTGGTTGAAGAGTCTTCTGATATTGTCTTTGAAGAAATTCCAAAAGCCAATGGACAACCAGAAGATGAAGTCCAATTCGAACTTAGGAGACTAAGTTTGACTGAAAGTCCAAATGTTATTGATAATGGTGATGAGTCTGATGACGGTGAGCCTAGACAACACATAGATTAGCCGGATCCTGAGGTTGAGCTAGTGTCTAGTGAAACCATTCAAGAAACACCACCAACACCTAGGCAAACTAGATTAGCCTGTAGTCATCCCCAAGACCTAATTGTTGGAGACATCCATCATGGGGTTAGGACTAGATCATTCTTTAGGAATGAGGCTAATGAAGTTGGCCTAATTTCTGAAATTGAACCTAGAAAAATTGATGAAGCAATAAATGATCTTGATTGGATCATTGCGATGCAAGATGAACTAGGTCAATTCGAAAGAAGTCAAGTTTGGGACTTAGTCCCTAGACCTAAGAAGACCACCATTATTAGAACCAAATGGGTCTTCAAAAATAAATTAAACCATAAGGGAGAAATCATAAGAAACAAGGCACGCCTAGTAGCCAAGGGTTACAGTCAAGTTGAAGGCCTTGATTATGATGAGACCTATGCTCCCGTGGCGCGATTAGAGTCCATCCGATTGATGCTTGCATTTGTAGCACATCGTGGTTTCAAACTATATCAAATGAATGTCAAATTGGCCTTTTTAAATGGTTTAATAAGGGAAGAGGTCTATGTCGAGCAACCTCCGGGGTTTGAGAGTTCTGAATTCCCAAACCACGTATTTAAGCTCAAGAAGGCGCTTTATGGTCTTAAACAAGCACCCCGAACTTGGTTAGAGGCCAAATAGACCCTACACTATTTCTACATAGAGATGATAACAATATATTTGTAGCCCAAGTATATGTCGATGACATTATTTGTTGCTCAAACAATAAGAGTTATTTAAATGAGTTTATTGGATACATGGAGAGTGAATTTGAAATGAGTCTAGTGGGAGAGTTGGCTTTCTTTCTTGGACTTGAGATCAAACAAACCCGAGATGGGATCCATGTGCACCAATCAAAATATACTCAAGAGATGCTTCAAAAATTCAATATGAGTGATTCAAAAGAGGTAACCACTCCCATGGCTACAAACACAAGATTAGACAATGATGAGAGTGGTAAACCTGTTGATTTGATTCAATATCGGAGCATGATAGGTAGTCTGCTATACCTCACAGCTAGTCGACTTGATATTCTTTTTGCCGTGGGTATGTGCGCTAGGTATCAAGTTTGTGTCAAGAAATCTCACTTGATTGCTGTTAAGAGAATTTTGAGATATCTTAAGGGAACAATTGGAGTTGGTCTTTGGTACCCCCATACCGAATCTTTTGACCTAATTGGCTACACCGATTCCGACTATGCTGGATGCAAGTTGGATCGGAAAAGCACAAGTGGGGGTTGCCAATTTTTATGATCACTAGTTAGCTGGTCAAGTCGGAAGCAACATTGTGTTGCTCTTTCCACGACCGAGGCAGAATATATCGCCATGGGAGAGAGTGTATCACAATTGTTGTGGATGATTCATACTCTAGAGGACTATGGATTAAGCTATAAGGGTGTGCAAGTGTTGTGTGACAACATTAGCACAATTAACCTAACTAAGAATCCGGTCCATCACTCTAGAACCAAACATATTGAAGTGCGTCATCACTTCATTAGAGATCATGTAGCTAGAGGAGATATTGTACTCTCACATGTAGAGTCCAAATCAAACCTAGCTGACATTTTCACTAAACCACTCCCGGAAAATGAGTTTAGTTTCTTAAGAAGGGAGTTGGGAATGTGTCGCGCCTCATAGACATCAAGATGCATTCAAAACCCTTCATGATTATTTCTAATTGTTGGGATACAATTGGGTAACTTGGGGACATCTCACACAAACTATAAGGTTTACCAAAACGTTTTTGTTTGCTAGAAATGGGGTGAGATGTTAGGATCAACTAAATTTCTCGAAATATCAATGCATCCCTTGAGAAATTATGTTGACGAGATAAAAATCACTTTGGTGACCAAGTATGGGGAAAACCAATGCATAACATATGCGTACTTGGCTCCATGATCATACTTGGACATTCCAATCAAGGAAACTTGAATTTGATACAAACTTGTTTGAAATTGAGTGGATGTTTGTTAATTGGGTTTGACTCCACCTGAGTGGAGCAAAGTGATTGTTAAACCTATACGGACCCTTGATCCTTATTCGGGGATCAATTTTAGTCAAGGGACCACTTCCAAGATCGATAACTCTCATCAGATCTTGTCAAAAATCACTTGAAAGTCTGATACTAAATATTTCATATCGTATCAGGAATTTCAGGAAGCCTGATCGGTCACTGGACTAATCAGTAGTATGTGTGATCGGTCCATCGGACCGATCTAGCTCCTGTGCGAAAAATTGTCAAAACCCACTATGTTGGTCTGGATCGGTCCCCGGACTGATCTGGCACTCTATGGTGATCGGTCCACAGACCGATCAGGGGGCTTACGGGAAAACCTCCAAACCTACTGTTCACTTTCTGATCGATCAGCCGATCGATCAGGAGCCTTCCTGATCGGTCATCCCGACCGATCAGGACCAGGCCAGTCCGATCAGGCCGAAGCCTGATCGGTCTGGGCACTTCCAGATCGAACGGTGATCCGTTCGATCACATTAAATTTCGGTTAGTGGACCGATCTACCAACCCAATAACTTCGCGAAAACCCTATCTTCCCGAGTCCTTGTGCCGACGAAACTTCTTGTGCGTGAGATCCCTCTCTTCCAGCGTGAGCTCCTCCTGCGTTTGCTCCTCCTGCGCGTGGTTTCTTCGATCTTCTCCCTGCTGTACGTGAGATTATTCTTCTTCTGCACTGCTGGGAGTTCATCTTCTGCTCTTATTTCTTGCGAAGCATCACTTGTGTGTGCCCCTCTGCGCAACTCAGCCGGTTGATCTCTCTCAAACTCAACAAACAAAAAAATGGCACCTAAGTAAGATTCCCCTACCTCACCTTGTTGATTACCTCAAATGTCATGATATCTGGTGAACTAACTTTGTTGCTTTTGGGATTTCTTTTGGTGTGTGCCATGTGTACCTTACCTATACGATCAAATCTTTCTGTTCTTTGATTATTGATCACATCTTACTCCATTGATTAAACCTATGTTCATTTGCTCATTTTCTGTTATGATTAACTTGATCAATGTCTTGACCATGTGATCCTTTGTTCGTGATCGTATCAATATTCAAATCTGTGTCTTAATTTCATTTCATCCTGATCAAATCTATTGCCATGATCTATTTCAACCCTTTAGAAAATCATCCAAGGGAAAAGAACCGGTGGAGGGCAGTTCAAAGGGCAAAGCCCCTTCTTCCTCTGCGCCCTCTCGAAGGCCTCAGCCTTCTTCAAGTTCTCGTTTCCCCAACGCTGCCTGTGAACAGGCATTTCAATCCAGAACCTTCAAGTTGCTCTCCTGCCGATCAATTGATGTTCCCTTTCTATCCGAGCACTGTCCCTCCATCATGGAGATAGTCACCTTCTACAACCTTGGCTTTCTTCTCTCCTTGGAGCGGACGATAAACTATGATCTTATCTCGGAGTTCTACAACAATCTTCAACAAGGGCCTCAAGGTGGCTTTGAGTTTACTACTTGTGTCGCCAAGAGGAACCTTGATTTTTCTTATGACATCCTGGCAGAGTATCTTGGCGCTCGTCGATCGCCAAACTTTTATTCCATCTATCTGGAGCTTCCTGACCCCTTGCTGCCTCCCTTTGCGGACGTTACCCCTGATAGCATTTACCATTACTTCTTCGGACATCCCCGACCGGATGGTCTTGATGAGTTAGGGCCTGATTTCCAGTCTTTTGTGGCCCTTCGACTTTCTCCTACTGATTACGTACTCTTCAAGATAATCACCAACTATATCCTGCCGATCACTTCAAAACCCTTGACCGAGATCCGACCCTACCACTGCTTGATGCTCTATGACATGCATTGTCGTCTTGACTTTGACATTATTGAGAGCATCTTTCAGTCCATCATTTCCTATCATGAGCCAGTCATCGCACTGTATATATGCCGTTCGATTATATCATCATTGACTGGCTTATGTCAGTAGGTGTTTATGTGACTAAGGGCAGGATAGTGCCGATGGTCAGACATGATTGCCGATTGGGCAAACACGCGTTTGCCAAATCTGGTATTGTTGTTGGGCCGGACGATCAGACTCTTGTATGGAAGGATGGGCGGGGTTTAGGCGAGCTTCCTAGGGGTGCGCATGTTCAGATACCAGCAGCCCCAGCTGCTCATCAGGCGGCTCCCGCTACTGCTGCCGACTATGACTACGAGCCAGACCCGGACCTACGCTGGCAGATTTCCGAGCTAGATCAGACGATCCAGCATGATCTTCACTTGAGAGAGCTCTATCGCGAGGAGAGCTCTATCGCGAGGAGGTCCGCTCGGGTTTTCGCTCCTTTGATCGCAGACTGACCGCGGTGGAGTCTAATGTCTCCGGGGTTCGTACGCTACAGCAGACGTGGTATGATGAGTGGCGCCGGCGCACGTTTCCTGGAGGTGCGCCCTCTGCCAGTGCTACACCAGGGTCTGTTGCTCCTGATGATGACGTGATGGATGACCCTATGCAGGATGCTGACCCCCCCCCCCCCCCCCCCCCCCCCCCCCCCCCCCCGCCGATGGTTGATATACTCTGCATCTGCTTGTGATTTGCCTATCTGACTGTTTGGATTGTATGACTTTCGGACTGTATGCCTCATGACTTGACTTTTATGGCCTTGTGCCGTATTTGCCTTGACTTTGATGCATTGATATGCTTCTACTTAGTTGTCTGGTTTTGATGTATGATGCACTTGGCTTTTCAGACTATGTTTTATGCCTTTCTTCTATGACTATATTATGCTTATTGTTGATTTATATAGTTGCTTATATGACTACCATCCTGATGAATGCGTTGCTATGATTATGCTGTGCTCCATGTCCATATGATCATATGATTGTTTTGTCATGCCTTATCTTTATCATATGTTTTCATATGCCTTCAAAATTCAATCAAATCTTTTGTTGTTTTGGGATACCCCTAGGGTTGAGGGGGAGTATATTTAAACTTAACAACCGTCTAGACCCTTTTCGGTGTTTGACAAAGGGGAAGAGCGAGGTTGGTTAAGTTTAGGATGATCATGTTGTAGGGGGAGTATCCTGATTCCCCTATGATTCCGGAATTGGAGAATATTGATTTCAAATCCCTAAACATAAAATCGGGTTGTCAAACAACAAAAAGGGGGAGATTGTTGATGTAGTCTGACCCTGATTGTTGTTTTGGTGTTGACACCGATTTTAGTTTAGGTTGATGATTATGATTAAGTCCTGGTTGTGGACTAGGCATACCTAGTGGGACTAGGTTTGATGAAAAGTCCTAACCTGGAGGGTTAGGTGTGGAAAATCCTAGCTTGGAGGGCTAGGTGATGAAAAGTCCTAATCTGCAGGGTTAGGTGTGGAAAATCGTAGCTTGGAGGGCTAGGTGTGGAAAAGTCCTAACCTAGAGGGTTAGGTGTGGAAAATCCTAGCTTGGAGGGCTAGGTGTGAAAAGTCCTAACTTGGAAGGTTGGGTGAAAAGTCCTAGCTTGGAGGGCTAGGTGAAAAGTCCTAACTTGGAGGGTTAGGTGAAAAGTCCCAAATTGGAGGGTTAGGTGAAAAGTCCCGGCTTGGAGGGCCAGGTCCTAGCTTGGAGGGCTAGGATGATGAAATCCCTGCTTGGAGGGCCAGGTCCTAGCTTGGAGGGCTAGGTTGAAGTCCCAGTGAGTGAAGCTGGGCATGGAGTCTTGGTCAGAGGGATCAAGCACGAGTTAGAGATGGGCCGGAGGCTGGTTCTCTTGACTTAGAGTGAGTTTGGCCTTGCCCGGATCGGTCTGGTGACTGATCAGGGAAGTTGGCACGAAGTTCCCTCTTGGATCAGTCTGGTGACCTATCCAGCGATGTCTGATCGGTTTGGTGACCGATCAGGGAGTTTCCAGTAACTTTGGCAAACCTACTGATCGGTTTGGTGACCGATCAGGGAGAAACCGTGACCGATCAATCTGAACGATCAACTGTCGCGAGGTTTCTCACCCTGACCGATCAGGTTGGAGCCTGATCGGTCTGAGATCAGCCTGATCGGTCTGGTGACTGATCAGCTAGTGTATTTCAGGCGGGATTGTGGCAAGCTGATTTCTGGATCGGTTTGGTGATCGATCAGGTGACCGGTCAGGGTGACCGATCATACGAGCTTGCGATCCCAAGTTTCTCACTGGGGACCGATCAGGTTGGAGCTTGATCGGTCTGGGATAGTCCTGATCGGTCCGGTGACCAGTCACTTTAATTCAAACGCGCTGTCAGACGCTCTGATCACGCCTGCTTTCACTGATACGCTACTGATGTTACTTTGATCTTCTCTGCTATTACTGATATACATTTGATTTCATTTGCTAAACCTCTGATTGAGTGTGCAGATGATAGGGATGGATTCAAACACTCAAGGAGAGTCAATGGAGGCCTTTCCTTGGAGCAGGTTTGTCCATTTGCCATCTCAGGTTGCAACGGCTGGAGCTATTGACTAGAGCTGCTGACTGGAGCTGCTGACTGGAGCTTGGCTGAAGGAAGCTCAGGGAGTCCAGGGAGAGCTCAGTAGTAGCTGGCGTTGGCAGGTGAGCAGCTGGAGGCTGCAGTGAGGTGGTGACCTGGTGATCGGTGAGCTGGGACTTAAGCGCTTGGTGGCGAAGGAGTCTTAGCAACTCAAGAATACAACTCTGCGACATCTTGTGTGCTAGCAACAACTCTGTTTTCATCTTGAGCAAGCAACTGTGATTCTTGAAGCAACCTTCCGTTACTTGGGCACTTGGGAGAAGAGAAACAAGAAGCTTGAGTCCATCACCGAGAAGACACGAAGAGGAGAGTCTTGCGTGAGATCTGCGTTGGGTGGAGCTCAGAGAAGTTTGCTTGTGTTCTTGAGGTTCTAAGTGCTAAGTAAGATCCTTCTTGTGTTTCCTATACTTTATACTTCATCATCTTGAAACGCTGTGGAGAGGTTACTCCACCGAGAAGGAGGTTGCATTTTATCCGGTGTTCACCGGCGCTTGATCTGCCGACGATCAAGGGATCGCCCACCTTAAGGGCACGCCAAGGAGTAGGGGCAAGTTATCCCCGAACCTTGTAAATCCTCTTGTTAGCGTTTTGCATTTGTGCTTAGCTTAGGGTTTAGTTTTCTGCAACTCTGTTTTGTTTTTTCTTCCGTTGCTGCCTAACGTTTAAGTGCAGAAAAATCGATAAGTGCTAAAGTTAATGTCTGGCTACATTCACCCCCCCTCTCTAGCCATCCAAGGTCCAACAATATCCATTATCATTGGCAGTTCGTCGGGTCTGAAGAATCGAGGCAATACCTTTGAATTAGTCTTCCAAAAAGGCTTCTGCGAACTTCGAGGCACAATATTGATAGTTGTCCATTATCCATTAAAGGCATATGGGGCCTCTAAATGGCGACAAAACCCCTTCGCGAATGCATCTTTACCACGTGGCTAAACTTCTCTCTTTGCGATCTCCTGCTGATATGCGTGGCAAGCTCATATCAAACGGTCGCCTCGATATGGCTGTTCCTCGCCGTCCACATGCCTTGCCCCCATTATACACACGTAGACAGCTTCCTCCCCATAATAAGGGGAGGCGAAAACATTCGTCTACCTTCCGACATCATCGATTAGCAGCATTCGCAAACCCCGTCTTCGCCTTCTTCCTCTAAATTAAGTTAGGTTTGGGTTGAAACTTAACTTAGGTTTGGTTATGTGACATTAGAGTTAAGATTGGGAAAACTTAACTATAGATTAGCAATAAGAGTTGAAATTTGGGAGAAAGCATAGGTTAAGGGGGAGGTTGCCTCTTGTATGTTATGCTTTAATTTCAATTGCTTTTGCTATTATTATTGCTATATGTTTACCTAACATAACATATTGTCACACATCAAAAAGGGGGAGATTGTTGGGGCAATCGACCCTGAGATGATATGGAGGATCATAATATTTTGATGTGTGGGCAATCTGGTTAAGTTAGGATTTGTGTTGTTCTCACATGTGTACATAAGTGTGCAGGTGTACAGGTACATGTGGACTTGGTTGACGTCTTCAGGTGAAGGATGGAATGGAGGTAAGCTGGAGGCTTACGTGCGCATCCGAGGGACCATTGATAGCAGAGATGATGAGCCGAGTGACGCAGACTTCGAGGCATACGTGAAGGGTGGCATGGAGGCAAGCTGGAGGCTTGCGTGCGCATCCGAGGGACGAGGGCCAAAGATGGAGAGGGCGTGAAGGCAACAGTCAAGACTGCTGGTGCAGAGTCAACTAGGCTGAGAGTGGCTGAGTATGAGTGTATGTACTCAGGGGTTAAGCCGGGAGGGTGTGAGTGCGGAGAGATTTGTACACGGAGAGAAACCCTAGGCTTAGGTCTTGGACCAGTCGACTGCCCTTGGGGCAGTCGACTGGTGCCAATTGGAACAGCTGGCCAGATTTTGAACGTTATACTGTAACGGTCGAATCTGAGTGGAACCAGTTGACTGCCATTTGGTCAGTCGACTGGTAGCCGCTGTTTCATATTCGAGCCCTATTTAAAGGGGCTCGTTTCCTACTTTCTTTCTTGACGAATCTTGCTTGGCTAAGGTAAGATAGTAGTCTACTTTGTTCTTTAAGTATCCTTGGTGTTGTTGCGAGGTTTCTCCACCCACAAGGAGCGACGAGTTCTAGCCAGAAGTTATCCGGGGTTTGATCGGCCGAAGGATTGTTGGATTAATCACCCGACCGGGGTGGATACCAAATAAATACGGTTTGTTAGCATTGTTATTGTTTTTGCATATTATTTCCGCTGCGCTAACATCTTTGTAGAGATCGAAACGATCCGAAGAAAGTGCATTCACCCCCCTCTGCACGCCCACATCGATCTTTCAAAAATGTGGACCTCCCCCAAGTAGCTCATCGAGACCCCTCCCATCCTTCCAAACCAAAACCCCATCGCGATCCCGTATAATGATGCTAGACTTGGCAAATGCCCGCCGTCCAAGTCTGCATTCCTGTCGGACCATGGGCACAGTCCTGCCCTTGGTGACGTCAACACCTACTGACATAAGTCAGTCGGTAATGATATGACCAAATGACATATAGACTGTGCGGTGACTCGGCTCTCGATAGGATAAAATGGACTGAAAGATGCTCTCCATGATATCGAAGTCCATGCGGTGGTGCATGTCGTAGAGCATCAGGCAATGATAGGGACGGATCTCTGTCTAAGGCTTGGAAGTGATTGGAAGAATACAATTTGTGATAATCTTGAACAAGATGTAATCAGTGGGAGAGAGATGAAGTGCTGCAAAGGTAGGGAAATCAGGACCCAACTCATCGAGACCGACTGGGCGGGGATGACTGAAGAAATACTGATAGATGCCATCAGGAGTAACATCCGCAAAAGGGGCCAGCAGAGGATTAGGAAGCTCGGGATAGATCGAATACAGGTTGGGTGATCGGCGACCACCCAGATACTCTACTAGAATGTCATAGGTGAAATCAAGGTTCCTCTTGGCGACCCGAGTAGTGAACTCGAATCCCCCTTGAGGTCCCTGCTGCAGATTGTTGTAAAACTCGGAGACAAGGTCATAATTGATAGTCCTTTCAAGAGAAAGGAGAAAGCCCAGATTGTAAAAAGTGACTATTTCCATGATAGAAGAGCAGTGTTCGGTCAGAAATGGAACGCCAATCGATCGACAGGAGAGTAATTTAAAAGTTCGGGACTGAAATGCCTGTTCACAGGCGGCATTGGGAAATCGAGAACTGGAGGAAGACTGTGGCCTTCGGGAGGGTGCTGATGAGGAAGGAGTTTTGCCCCTCGAGCTATCCTCTACTGCCTCTTTTCCCTTAGATGATTTTCTAAATATTAGAATTGATCATGCCAATAGTTCAAATGAAGTGAAATGAAGAGAAACCAATACAGATTGATCATATGATACACACATGAATTGATCATATAAATATGGATTAATCAAGGACCCAAGATTTGATCACGGGAACAATAATCATGTGAACATAAGGTAGAATTGATCAAAGGTAGGACATAGCAAAGATGGGTCACGGCCAAAACAGGAGGTCACGGCACAACACAAGAACAAAGAAAATAAACCATGATTAGCGCAAATACATACACTATGAACTAATCTGTAAGGAAAACTAAACCAAAAACTCACTTTGGTGTCATAGACGGTGATCTGAGATGATCTTGAAAGTTGGAAGGAGAGCTCGTGCAAGAAGAAGCTCTCGACGCACGACAGAAATGCAGAAATCTTGATCTAGTAGAGAACTTGCCGAGAATAAAGAATAGCTCGTAGAGATCTTCGCAGGAACTCGCACACAAGAGAGATGGAGACGCAGGAAGAGAACTCACGCACAGCAGACAGATGCGCAAGGAAGAGTTTTCGGCGCTAGGGTTCGGCAATGAGGGGTTTTGGAAGAGTTAATCGGTTGGTGGATAGGTCCACCAACCGAAATTTAATGTGATCGAACGTATCACCGTTCGATCTGGAAACGCTAGGACCGATCAGGCTCTGGCCTGATCAGACTGGCCTGGTCCTGATCGGTCAGCTGACCGATCAGGCAGGCTCCTGATCGATCGGCTGATCGATCAGGAAGCGAGCAGTAGGATTGGGTGATATTTCGGTAGCCCCCTGATCGGTCTGTGGACCGATCACGACAGGGTGCCCGATCGGTCCGGGGACCGATCCAGGCCAGCACAGAATGGTTGGATAAAAATTTCGTTAACTCTCTGTGACCCCTCTGATCGGTCTGTAGACCGATCAACGCAGGAGGGAGCTAGATCGGTCCGGGGACCGATCAGCCCTACTCCTGATCGGTCCAGTGACCGATCAGGGTTCCTGATACTCCCAGATACGATCTGAAACTTTCAGTTTCAGATATTTACACAATATCTGAGGGAATCTGACGGAAAATATCGAACTTGGAAGTGATCCCTTGACTAAAATTGATCCCTAAACAAGGATCAAAGGTCCTTATGGTTTAAGCAAACACTTTGCTCCATCCAAGTGGAGTCAAACTCAATCAACAATCATTCAAACAAGTCTTAACCAAGATTGTGCCAAATTCAAGTTTCCAATCAAGTTTCCTTGATTGGAATGCCCAAGTATGATCATGGAGCCAAATACACATATGTTATGCATTGGTTTTCCCCATACTTGGTCACCGAAGTGATTTTTATCTCGTCAACTTAATTTCTCAAGAGATGCATTGACATTTTGAGAAATTGAGTTGATCCTAACATCTCACCCCATATCTAGCAAACAAAAACGTTTTGGTAAACCTTATAGTTTGTGTGAGATGTCCCCAAAGTGACCCAATTGTTTCCCAACAATTTCAAAATAATCATGAAGGGTTTTGAATGTATTTTGAAAACTATGAAGCGCGACACATTCCCAACTCCCTTCTTAAGAAACTAAATTCATTTTCGGGGAGTGGTTTAGTGAAAATGTCAGCGATGTTTAACTTGGACTCTACATGTGAGAGTACAATATCTCCCCTAGCAACATGATCCCTAATGAAGTGGTGACGCACTTCAATATGTTTTGTCCTAGAATGATGGACTGGATTCTTGGTTAGATTAATTGTGCTAATGTTGTCACACAACACTTGCACACTTTTGTAACTCAATCCATAGTCCTCTAGAGTGTGAATCATCCACAACAATTGTGATACGCTCTCTTCCAGGGCAATATATTCTACCTCGGTCGTGGAGAGAGCAACACAATGTTGTTTCCGACTTGACCAACTAACTAAGGATGATCCTAGAAATTGGCAACCCCCACTCGTGCTTTTCCGATCCAACTTACATCCAGCGTAGTCGGAATCGGTATAGCCAATTAAATCAAAAGATTCGGTACGGGGGTACCAAAGACCGACTCCTATTGTGCCTTTATGATATCTCAAAATTCTCTTAACAATGATTAAATGAGATTCCTTGGCACAAACTTGATACCTTGCGCACATACCCACAGCGAAAAGAATATCAGGTCGACTAGCTGTGAGGTATAGCAAACTACCTATCATGCTCCGATATTGGGTCAAATCAACAGGTTTACCACTCTCATCATTGTCTAATCTTGTGTTTGTAGCCATGGGAGTGGTTACCTCTTTTGACTCACTCATATTGAATTTACGGAGCATTTCTTGTATGTATTTTGATTGGTGCACATGGATCCCATCTCGGGTTTGTTTGATTTCATGTCCAAGGAAGAAAGTCAACTCTCCCACTAGACTCATTTCAAATTCACTTTCCATGTGTCCAATGAATTCATTTAAATAGCCCTTGTTATTTGAGCCACAAATTATATCATCGACATATACTTGGGCTACAAAAATATTGTCACCATCTCTCCGTAGAAATAGTGTAGGGTCTATTTGGCCTCTTACAAAGCCTTTTTCATTAAGAACGTCGACAACCGCTCGTACCTAGCTCGGGGTGGTTGTATAAGGCCATAAAGTGCCTTTTTGATCTTGAACACATGGTTTGGAAATTCGGTATTCTCAAACCCCAGAGGTTGTTCGACATAGATCTCTTCTCTAATTAGACCATTTAGAAAGGCCGATTTGACATCCATTTGATATAACTTGAAACCTCGATGTGCTGCAAATGCTAGCATCAATCAGATGGACTCTAATCGTGCCACGGGAGCATAGGTCTCATCATAATCAAGGTCTTCAACTTGACTATAGCCCTTGGCTACTAAGCGTGCCTTATTTCTAATGATTTCTCCCTTATGATTTAATTTATTCTTGAAGACCCATTTGGTTCCAATGATGGTGGTCTTCTTAGGCCTATGGACTAAGTCCCAAACTTGACTCCTTTCAAATTGACCTAGTTCATCTTGCATTGCAATGATCCAATCAGGATCATTTAATGCTTCATCAATTTTTCTAGGTTCAATTTCGGAAATTAAGGCAACTTCATTAGCCTCATTCCTAAAGAATGATCTAGTTCTAACTGTTGGGACCGGATGCATGTCGACAAGGATACGGGTTCGTAAAATTTAAAATTTTTACGTGCAGCGGAAGAGTTTGCATAAAATAATTTCCTAAATTATTTTAACTTCGTATCTAGCATGCAACCTTATAGTGTTTCGACATAATCATAAAATAAAAGTTTGCGAAAAAGTAAACTAATTTACTTTTGTACCTTGCGTAACTCGAAGAAAGGGACGAGATCCAACCGTAGCGTCCCTTGGAAGCTTCGCCTCTATTCGCGTCCACACCGAGTTCTCTTCGGGATGACTTCGCAAAGTCACGAGTTTTGTGCCGACGAGAACTACTAGATTCTCGGAAGGCACAACTAGAAGGACAAGAGAAAAATTAGGAAAACTAACCAACGAAGTAACGGAATCAAATTCCGAGAAGAGAGGAGTCGCTATCCGCTTCTTCTTCTTCGTGTTCGGGTTCTCCTTCTCCTTGAAAGCTCACGCCAACTCCCTTGGGTGATGGTTGTGTGCGCCGGCCCTAATCCACAAGGATGGGGTGCCGGCCCTAATGTGGAGGAGAAGAAGAGGAGGAGAGAAGAGAAGAGAAAGAGGGAGAGAAATAATTAATCTCTTGATTGATTCAATTGGAATTAAGGGCTAGCCTTTGGTTCCTTTATATAGTAGCAACTCCTTTGCTAAGTCTCCCTCTAAACCGAATTAACGGAATTAGTTATAAGAAATTTATCTTATAAATTTTCTTATTGCTTATTCCTTTTAAGCCTAGTTTTATTATAACCATTTATAATAAAACAAATTAGTTATCATAAGAAATTTATCCTATAAATTTTCTTATGAATTTTATTATAACTAACTTTATAATAAAACTAATTATTTATCATAAGAAATTTATCCTATAAATTCTTATGAATTAATTCCGTTTAAACCAAGTCTTTATTATAAACTAATTTATAATAAAAACTAATTCTTCTTCTCTTTAAATTATGGAATAAATTTTATAAGAAATTTATAAACTTTCTTATTATGGATAAATCAATTCATAATTGATTTTATAAAATTAAAATGAACCAACTCATGGATTATTTTAATCTTCCATAAAAGAATAAATTTCTATAAATTTTATTTATATAAATTTCTTTATACAAATTTATTTATCCATAATTTATAAAATAAATCGTACTAGATTTATTTAATTAATTAAACCAATTAAATTGGTTTATTCTCTTTAATGGCCGGCCACCACAAGGAGGGTTAATACCCTCTTTGGCCGGCCAAAACCGACCCGAATCGATCGCGAATTAAACTCATTTAATTCGCCCAAAAAGCCTTCAAAAGACTTAGCCATTTTTAGCTTCCATTGCGCCTCTGACTAGCTCAGATTCGACTTATTTCTCTTGATCAGAAAATCCAATTTTCAACTCGTTTTAAATCCCTCGGATTACTCGTAGTGCGTGTGACTAAATAGGCTTTCGATTTATGTTTGCCGTCTATAATTAACTAATTATAGAACGATCATGAGTGGCACCTAGTAGTACATCATGATCCCCAATTAATCGAAAGATCAACGGTTTGACCTCAGAAGAAATTATTCTGAAACCCTTCAGCAGCTCTAATGAATCGTGCCCCATTCCCTTCACCACCTTATACCCACTTGGTTCAGGACACGGTCTATGGTGTCAGTCCCCACTAGGCTGACTACGTCACACCTAGCCCAAGTAATGTCTTACTCGTCCTTTGGATTTCTAATTACTCTCATGTATTTTAGAGACTCTCACTCTAAACATGATATGCTCTGGCCAGAGGCTTTGAGTAACAATCCGACGATAGGCCTGGGTATACATCTCCTCGCAAGGAGTGGTGAATCCTTTGTAGGCTGTTCAAACATCTTCGGGCACTTCGGCTTATACCCGATCATCCTGGGTCCACACCTCCTTGGAGATGCTTGCTTAAGATGTCAAAGTATAAGTCTCTATGACCAAGATGACTTGAACACCGCAAGTCAAAGGAACATCGCACTTAAGCCGCAGTAAGATCTTCATTGACATATCTACATGTAGATTCCNTTCCGGATGTTCTTCATGTTAGCATGTGCTAGCCTCTGGTGCCAAAGGGTAGACTCTTCTTCTTTTGACATGAGACACTTAGCAAAAGCATTAGTAACACTTTTAAATGAAACTTAATAAATATTGTTTACTCTTGTTCCTACTAGTACCGTGTCCAAGGTGTCATGTTATCTAACTAGACATTGACTTGGTTGAAAATCAATTGTGTAACCCGTGTCACACAATTGACTGACACTTAGAATCTCAAATGTCCTTCTAGTCATTTAATCTCCTAAGACATTCGGATATTTGAATGTCTCCTATTCCTATGACCTTAAGACTACCATTGTTGCCAAATGAAACGTTACCTCTACTTTTCTTGTGAAGGGTAATAAACAATGATCTATCCCCGGTCATGTGTTTGGAGCACCCACTATCAACGAACCAAGTTGATAGATGCTCCCCCTCAATCATAACCTACACAATTCGAAAAATAGAAGTTTTAGGTATCCAAACCTTGGGACCTAAAGCACTTACTAAACAAGTCTTAGGCACCCATGCCTTGACAACTTTCTTTTGAACCTTGGGTGTCCTAAATTGTCTCATATCAGTCCTAGACATCAAAGACACGAATGAAGGTTCTTTGGGTCGGTAACCAATACCGGCCCTATTGTAGACTGCCCTTTGGGCATTCAAGATCATGTCTAGGGTCTTAGAGCTAGTTGAGAATTTCTCAAGAATATTCTTGAGTCTCTCAACTTCACTCTTCAATGATTTGTTTTCTTCTTCTACTAATTCATCATGCAAATCATCTACATCCTCAACCTTAGAGAATTTCAAGTTTTCAATCTCAATCTTCAATACTTTAATTTCATCCTCTAACATTTCAACATGCAAATCATCTATGTTATCATCCCTAGATGACTTCAATTGTTCAATTTCTAATTGCAATGATTTAACCCTATTTTTTGACTTCTTCAACATATTGGTTAAACATGAAATAGCTCTATAACATTTTTCTAGTTCGGGAGAGGTTACCTCTTCATCATCCGAGAATGATGAAGCCGCGTTTGAGGAGTTGGAGGACTCATCACTGCTCTCTTCTCCAAGAGCCATGAGTGCCACATGCCTTGTGCTCTTCTCCTCCTCTTCATCCGATGAGCTCGAGGATGACTCATCCTAAGTGACCTTCAAGGCCTTCTTCTTTTTCTTTGATTTCTCCTCTTTCTTTTTGGATTTCTCCTCCTTTTTCTTTAGCTTTGGGCATTCACTCTTGAAGTGCCCTTTCCTACCACACTCAAAACAAGAAACGTTAGTCTTATCAACTTTAACTTCACTAGGGTTACCTTTACCCTTGAAGCGTCGACCCCTCCTCATCATTCTTCTCACAAAATTTGCCATCTCGGAGGAAGAAGACCCGCTGCCATCTTCCTCGGAATCGGACTCGGATTCGGAAGAGGATGAAGATGAAGAGACTTCCTTCTCCTTCTTCTTCTCCTTCTTCTTCTTGTTGGAACAGTCCCCTGCAACTAAGGCAATTCCCTTCTCCTTGGGGCCTTTGTTAGCTATCTCATGCAATTCCATTCCACAAAACAAATCATCTAACTTAACAATTGATAAATCCTTGGAAACTTTGTAGGCATCCACCATGGATGACCGCAAAACATTCCTTGGAAATGCTTTTAGCACATACCTCACAAGGTCGCGATTCTCGACTTTTTCATCAATTGAGTGGAGACCATTCAATACCTCTTTGAATCTGCTATGGAGCTCACTTACAGTCTCATTCTCCTTCATGGAGAGGTTTTGAAGTTGATTGAGGAACAAGTCCCTCTTGGCGATCCTTGAGTCTCGGGTGCCCTCGTGGAGTTCGATGAGCTTGTTCCACAAGTCTTTTGCACTTGTGAATGGACCAACCTTAATGAGTTGGTTATTGTTCATACCGCATTGTAAAGTGACCACCGCCTTTGCGTCGGCTTCATTCTTTCGAGTTTGTTCAGCTGTCCACCGCCACGATTCAAGTTCTTTGCCTTCATCATCCTTAGGAGGGGTGAAACCCTCCTTCACAGCGAACCAAGTGTTGATGTCCATCTTAAGGTAGTACTCCATCTTTGATCTCCAATATTGAAAGTCAGTGCCATCAAAGAAGGGAGATTGGGTGGTGGAGAAACCTTCTCTCAAAGCCATGGATGATAGCTCTCGGTTGTTAATCCGCAAAAACAGAGCCCCAAGCTCTGATACCACTTATTGGAAACCGGATGGCTAGAGAGGGGGGAGGGGTGAATATAGCCAATCACTTTAAACTTTGGCTCTTATCAAATTTCTGCACTTAAAGTGATTAGTAGCACAGCGGAAAGAATAAAAACAAGATGTGCAGAAAACCAAAACCCTAAACTAGAGAAAACACAAGAACGCTAACAAGAGGATTTATAAGGTTCGGGGAAAACTTGCCCCTACTCCTTGGCGTGCCCTTAAGGTGGGCGATCCCTTGATCGTCAGCAGATCAAGCCCCGGTGAACACCGGATAGAAAGCAACCTCCTTCTCGGTGGAGTAACCTCTCCATAGCGTTTCAATCAAGGATATAGTTTAAGCACAATGAAACACAAGAAAGATCTTACTTAGCACTTAGCAAAGACAAGAACACAACAAGCTTTCTCCGAGCTTCACCCAACGACGATCTCACGCAAGAACCCTTTCCCCGTGTCTTCTCGCTGTTGAACTCAAAGCCTCTTGTTCCTTCCTCCAAGTGCTCAAGCAAGGGATGGTTGCTTCACTGATTTCAGATGCTTGGTCAAGATGATGAAACTTCAGAACACGCAAGCAAAGTGTGGAGAACACAAATGTGCAGCCAGAACTCAAACCAGAAGACGATTCAACGAACTCTACTCTGCTCTTCTCCTCTACGCCCTTTTGTTTCTCCACTGAGTATAGATGACACCATCTCACAGCATCCTCCAGCTGCCTACCTGCCAACGCCAGCTACCACTGAGCTCTCCCTGAACTCCCTGAGCTTCCCTCAGCCAAGCTCTAGTCAGCAGCTCCAGTCTGCAGCTCCAGCCGTTGCAACCTGAGATGGAAAACGGACAAACCTGCTCCAAGGAAAGACCACCATTGACTCTCCTTAAGTGTTTGAATCCTTCCCTATCACCTGCAGCTTCATCAGATCATTAGAGCAGTATATCAAAGAAAAAATCAAGCATCAGAGATGAAAAACAGAGAATCAGATACGTTCAGAGGCGATCAGAGCGTCTGACAGTGCATTTTGAATTAAAGTGATCGGTCACCGGACCGATCCAGGGCTTGTGGGTCGGTCACCAGACCGATCCACCGCTTAGCTGGGACTCCCAGCTCTCGTGGCGACACAAGCCTGATCGGTCACCAGACCGATCAGGTAGCTCCCTGTCCGATCAGGCTCATGCCTGATCGGTCCACATCTGAGTGAACAGTAACTGCGGAAATCAAATCCTAAGTCGTGGATCGGTCACCAGACTGTTTAGGAGCTGATCAGTGGGGAAACTCAACTCACTGTTCGCTCCCTGATCGGTCACCTGACCGATCAGAAGCAAGGCAGTGCGGAAGCTGTCTGCTCCCTGATCGGTCACTGGACCGATCAGGAGCCAAGCAGAGAGGCAACAGCCTGCTGCCTGATCGGTCACCAGACCGATCAGGAGTCACACAGTAGGTTCCCAACCTCACTGTGCGCTCCCTGATCGGTCACCAGACCAATTAGTCATCACTGACCAATCCACGAAGGAGCAGCGTGCCAACATCCCTGATCGGTCACCAGACCGATCCAAGGACTCAAACCTAGCCCTCCAAGCTAGGGTTTCATCCAACCTAGCCCTCCAAGCTAGGACTTTTTCACCTAACCCTCCAAGTTAGGAATTTTCACCTAACTCTCCAAGTTAGGACTTTTTACCTAGCCCTCCAAGCTAGGACTTTTCACTCAACTTTTCCGAATTAGGACTTTTCCAAACCTAGCCCTCCAAGCTAGGACCTGACCCTCCAAGCCAGGACTTTTTCACCTAACCCTCCAAGTTGAGACTTTTCACCTAACCCTCCAAGTTAGGACTTTTCACCTAGCCCTCCAAGCTAGGACTTTTCACCCAACTATTTCGAATTAGGACTTTTCAACAGCTAGCCCTCCAAGCTAGGATTTTCCACACCTAACTCTCCAGGTTAGGATTTTCACCTAGCCCTCCAAGCTAGGATTTTCCATAACATGCCTAATCCCCGATCAGGACTTAACCATAATCATAATCATCAACCTAAACTAAAATCGGTGTCAACACCAAAATAACACTCAGGATCAGACTGCATCATCAGACGCGAATAGAGGCGGAGCTTCCAAGGGATGCTTGCGGTTGGATCTCGTCCCTTCCTTCGAGTTACGCGAGGTAATACGTAAATTAGTTTATGTTTCTGCAAAATTTTAAATATATGATCATGTCTACACAAGATAAAATTGCATGCTTAGATGTGTGGTTAAATAATTAGAGAAATTATTTATGCTAAACCTTCCGCTGTACGTAATTAATTTTAAAATTACGAACCCGCATCCATGTCAACATGCACCCGGTCCCAACACATAGGAGCACAGAAAATCGAGTGAAAGACACAGTTGACAAGAAGGATGACGTGGGAAGAGAGTCGACGAGCTCGGTGCATCTAAGGGGCTCGAAGGCTACGGAAGAGTACACTGATGGAGCGAGAAGAACGCGTGCAACATCCAAGGGATGAGAAGCCAGGGAGGAAGCTTGCTTGAGGAGAAGGCCAGAGACAAGTTCGAGTTGGCCTAACTCTGGATGGTTGAAGATCACCCAGGAGGCTGGAAGATCACCCGAGTAGATTCAGGCGTCCAAGAAATCAAACGCCTATATGAATACGGGCGCTCGACTAAACAGGCACCCGAATTCATACGGACGCCCGAGACCTAATACTTATCATAGAGCTGCTTTCTGACCGTTACAACATGGATAGGCACTGACCAAACTCAGGCACCCATGTGCACTCGGGCATCCCTGATGTGACACGTCAGCATGTCGATATTTTTTCCCAAGGGCTATAAATAGGCCCTAAACTCAAAGCAAATCACTCATTCGACTTGTAATCATTCTGCACTTAATTGTTAGATTTTTTTAATAATTAATGCTTGTGAATTTTTTGTCTAATATTTTTGAAAATTATTTTTTGAATATTTAATTATGCAAAATTTGTTTTTTTTAAAATTTCTATAATAGACCTCATTCTTATCTACTCACAAGAATTTTTTTTCAAAATTTTTTCGATCATCTATTAAATTTATGTGATTTTTTTTATCGAAAATGAAATTTTAATTTTGATAAATGTTAAGATGTATACTAAAAGACTTGTCCTTTTATATAAAACATCTATATTTTGAAAGAGAATCACAACAACACAGTTGCATGTTTACATTAGTATATGATGGGAAAGCATGGCTTGGAGGTTTCCTAGGCAATCACGGGGTCGAACATAAGAGACCTCACTATGTCTACAGATTAAAAATTTAATCCGAATAGAAACCCGTTTCGCAGACAACCGTCTCGTCGCCGTAACAATCAATTCAATTCACAACTTAGCCAAAACCAAAGTTAAGGCCTTGTAACTTTCCGAATTAATTGACCACGAAAAGGCGACGAATGGATCGCCGATTTTTATGTTTATAATCGGGGTTCATGACATAAATTAATTGATATATTAATTAACAAATAATTAATTTATGGCAATTAATTAACCACATGCAATAATAAACACAAGCATGAAATAACAAGAAAACAAGAGGAGCTAGGGAGAGGTATACCTCGCCTTTTACCTCGCAATCTTCTACCTATGGCCCTCCCCTCTTGGACGTCTTGTGGGTGATGAGCTACCAAGACGCGGAGTCACCGAAGGCCTTGAATTAACCACCTTTCTTCAAGCTTCTTCCGAACACCAACACAAACCCTAGAAGGCTAGGGCCTGCTTGCGCCGGCCACCTTTCCACCTCTCCTTCTTGCGCCGCCGGCCACCTCAAGCTCCAAGGTCTGGCCAGTCACAAGACAGCATCGAGAGGAAGGTAAGGAAGATGAAGAAGAGGAAGAAAAAGGGAGAACAAATCTCCTTTTCCTTCCTAACTCACCCGCAGCCACTCCTCTTCCTCCTTCCTCTTGCGTCGGCCACAAATAAGGAAAGAACTCCTTCAAACTTGTGCCGCCGATGACCAAGCTCTTCCCTGACCTGCTGGACTTGCTTTCGGCCTTAGGGAGACTCCTACCATAGGAGAGGAAGCAATGGAAGTGGAGGAAGAAGATGAAAACCCAAGCTGTGCTCCCCTTCTTCTTCTTCTTTGTTGCGGCGCTAAAAACTGCTGCGTCCCCTTTGCTCCGCCGATTCCAGCCACCCCAAGGATTGCTCCAGCCAAAGAGGAGTAGAGAGGAAGATGAAAACTCAAAGGAACCACTGTCTCCCTTCTCCTTCTTCCCCTTATTGCCGCCGGACCCAATGAGGGTTGCCGCAACCCTAGGAGAGAGAAGGGAGGGGTTTTGGTTTTTGGCTTTTTGGAAGATAATTGTGGAAGAATTCCATGTATCAAGACTCCTATGGGGGTATTTATAGGGCTAAGGTAGGGACCATGAGGAGGAGTTGGTTCTTGGCCTGCTAATGGATCCAAACCTGATCCATTAATGGAGATTCATTCCACTAAAGGATCCCATTGAACTTCCTCACCAACCCCCATATTTTCATATGGACTCCACCTATTATGAGTTATTCATCTCCCTGTATTTAAGATATCGAATGCCAGATAATAAATTTAAATTACTGACAATTTTAATTAATTATCCTTTTGATCCTTGATTTGTACCACTCAACTTTTTTATCATGTCGGATCATAGCCCACTTGCAAGATTTGACATGATGATCCTTTTGAGCTCATCAAGGGGACATCATCATCCTGACTAACCAGGAAATGGATTCCATCAATAATCAACAGCACACCATGTAGATAAAATTATTACCCAACTTACCGAGCCTACCGATCTAACAGAATAGATCTCGCCCATTGGTAAATCAAAGTAATAATAATTAAATACACGCGCCCGTTATTATTTTAGGATTTAGAGATCGTACTCCATAATATAAACCGAGGTCTAATCCATTTTATGAAGTCAGTACAAAATTGGATGACCTTTCTTTTGGTCCTACTCAATGCACACAAAGCGCACTAGCGTAATTCTATGGTTAAGACAAACCACACCTAATTACACTACAACCATCCCGATGGTTTGTCCAGCTCCATCTCGGTTATGAGCCTCTTTCTTATACTTCTGCAATGAACTTGATAACATGATCTTTTGTTCATCACCATGCACCATGTTATCTACAATGCAAAGTATGAGACATTTTGCGCACATACTAATATAAATATACACCGTGTGATTTTGCAATTCTTTTCTAAAATTTAAATGTATTTTAACCAAAAGCAAAGCTCTTAGTATACATCCTAACAATCTCCCACTTATACTCAAAGACTTTGCTATTTTCAAAATGTCATACATCTGACCCCTAGATCCTTCGCATGCCTAAAAAGCTTTCTCTACCAAGGCCTTAGTGAAATCATCTCCCTAGGTCATCTTCTGATGTAATCTAGGCAACAACAGCTATTCCTCCCCAGGGTGGTACTTGCGCTCTATATATTTACTTGCCTTATGGACTCATGATTCCTTCGAGTTTGTAGCTGTACCATTTTGATCACAACAAAATGTGATAGCCCTGAGCAAACCAGGAGTCACATCAAAGTCCATCTTGAGGTTCCTGAGCCATGTAGCTCTTTTGGTTGTCTGAGAGACTACCAACCATCCAGCTTCCATAGTGGAGTCTATCACGCAGCCGTTGTGCGACACTCTTCCATACAATGGTTCTACTTCCTAAAAGTAAACACAAAACCCTGAGGAATACTTATATTTGCCCCTTATCTTGATTGGAATTCTGTACCATATAACCCATAGGATATTGATCTGCCCGGTAAACTAGTATATAATCCTTAGTTCTTCTCAGGCACTAATATATATTTTTACCGTAATCCAATTTCCTTGACTAGGATTACTCTGATATCTGTCAACCATGCCTAAGGCACAACAGATATCCGGTCTCATTTTTAGCATACATGAGGCTTCCTATAGCCGATGCTAAAGGAACCGCCATTACCTACTATATACCCTTTGATAATCTAAACATATCTCCTTAGATAGAGTAGCTCCACAACTGAAAAGTACCAAACTTTTCTTGGAGGTATCCAAGCTAAGACAAGTTAGGACAGTGTCTTGTATGAAGCTTGGCATAAGCACATCATCCTGTCTGGAGATCCCTTAGATCTTTGATCCCCAAGGATGTGTCTTACTATTCCCAAGTCCTTCATAATTATTTGGACAGCCATACCCTTACGTCTGATAGTATTTCGTTATTGTTGCCAATCAACAAAATATTATCTACGCATAGCACAAGAATATCACTTCGTTTCCGTCACATCTTATATACACAATTTCATCCGTCCTTTGAATAAATTCATATAACTGGTTTTATCTCTTCAAAGCGGATGCTCCTCGTCATAATTCTAGGGATCCGGTTCATGTTCACCAAGAACCTAGTCCATAGACTCTCCAAGAACATGAATCCTTTAGATTGACTAACAGCCCTCCCACTATGATAAGGTATCCCCTGTGTATCTTCTATGACACGAGGTGCAATGCCTTGTGATATTCCTCTTGTATAGTTGGTACTAAGGTCAGAATGTACCCTAATTTTTTTACTCAGAATAAGTCTACTCATGGGCTTGTGGTTTATTACATAGTCTTTTTTCTAAAAATCAGTCATTCGTTCCAACGAACATCCTCTGATTTTTAGGACTATTAAACCACCTTTTTGTTCCCCTAGGATATCCTATGAACATGTGCACTAGATTCTAACTTATCAGTGTCTCTCTTCAGCATATGTGCTGAATTACCCATAATTTGAACATGCCTTAGGCTAAGCTTTCACTTAGTCTACATTTCTATGGGTTTTAGAGACTACTGACCTAGATAGTATCAAGCACATTCACCATCGTATCCAGAGCATATCCCCTTGAACAAATCTGGCTAATCTTAGAGTAGCTTATCATTTTCCTAACCATTACCTTAAGAGACCTTTTCCCTTTCTAGTACTACACCATTCTGTTGGGGCATGTCAGGTGCAGTGTATTGGGACTCATTCCCAATGTCTGATAAGTAAATCCTACAACTATCCCAAGAGATACTTGCCACTACGACCTAATCGTAATGTCGCCATACTTTTACTTTGATGTTTCTCCGTATCAGACTTGCATTCTTTGATCTCATCAAAGTATTCAGTCTTGTGGTACATCAAGTAAATGTACTTTGACCCTTGAATAATTGTTTATAAAATAAACAAAGTCTTCAAGGCCACCTCTATTCTAGACAGACTAAGGACCTATACTTATTAGATTGAACCAACTCCTACATACCTTTGGCTCTATGCTCCTAGGCTTAGAAAAAGCCTCTTGGTCTTTTTACCTTCCTAGTAAGATTCAAGGATTTCAAGAAAGACCTGTCTTCCACCACCAATGAACCCAAGGGCCCATTGACTATCATTCTTTGAATCCTACTAAAGGTCAATAAGACCAAGCCTTAGAGCCTAAAGGTAAGCTTGGTTCATCTAGGAAGAAACCTTTCTCTTACTATGGTTAGATGATATGCTATTTAACATCTATTTACATCATGGGAGCTTTTGTTTTTTTTAAATAAACCAATTGCCTATCTATGTATTTAAATAGATAATCCTTCTATTCCACTTTTAACAATAAAAGCAATAGAATATCTTATTCCAGAAACTGAACAAAAGTTCTTTCCAAAATTTAAGTACATAAAGGCAATCTTTATAAAACCAAAATTATATCATCCTATGTTAAAGACATAAATGAATAAATAAACTCCAATTGCAAAAGTAATCTCCATAGCCTATCCATGTAGTCAGTAATCTCCTCCTCAGCTAGCCGTCGGATTTCCTAGAACCCCTGCACAAAATGCAGATATGATTAGTGGCACCCGTATCTACGCATCATGTACTAGTAGATATCATCGCTAACCATGTTACAACGACAAAAGAAGAAAATATACCTGAATTATTACCCTGTCGGCGGGGACAGTCCGCCTTCCAATGTCCAGACTGCTTGCATACAAAGCACTTGCCTTTTGGCTTCTTTATACAACTCTGAGGTCCCTGTAATCCTGCTACCTTCTTTACCCCAGCATGTTTCTTCTTATTTTTTCCTTTCGGTTTAGAAGTAGAAACCTCTTGAGCAATGAAAGTCTGTGAACTCTGAAGAGAAAACACCTCTGCCGCCTCGAGTTCTGTCAGAAGTTCTGCCCATGAATATGAACGTTTGTCCATATTGTAGCTTAGGCGAAACTTCTCAAAACTCCTTGGTAGAGATTGGAGGATGAGATCGACCTGGGTTTCCCCATCGATTTGTGCTCCAAGAATTTCTATCTCTTTCAGCCAAGCCATCATTTTGAGAGTGTGTTCCTTTACAGGCATACCCTCAACCAAGATGGTTGTTGTCAAGTTCTTCATGACCTCTTGCCTAACGGCTCGATTTTGATGCCCGAAGAGATCATCGAGTTTAGATGTTTTATCACTGGTAATGGAAGAAGCCTGATTTTGATGACACTCAATCGTCTCGTCTGCTTCTAACCATTTCCTAAAATATTCAAACTCCTCTTCATCATTAATCTTGCTAGGTTTTTCGGCACAGAACTCGACAAGATCACATTTAGGTTCCTCGACAGTTGAGACAAAGTCCAGATTTAATTCCCAATCCATATTATTATTAGGGGCATTTATTTGGTTTTCTCTTTCAATTAGAACAAGTGGGTCTAGATCTATTTTAAAATATCTGAGAATCACAGCAATCACACACTTTAGATTTTGAGAATAAATTGACTCCTCAAAACACTAAATTGTCAAAGTCAACCAACACCTCAAAACATCGAGAATTTCGTATGCCACGTTAGTGTGGACGCATACAAATTCTTCATTTGTGAGAGGAGGTTTTATCCATTAATTTTACTTTCTTGTCATCCTAACTTTCTGACAAGTAAAATTAATAGTTGATCCTCTTTAGCCCAACAAACAATAGCAGTGACTCCGTTGGGGAGGATACTAAAATTTGTATCTAAGTGTTTACCATTACACGACACTAAGAAAATTATTTCCGATTATGTATCTTCTGTTGGGGAAGTACACACGTTCTTCAATAATTTTCTATAATCTTTTCTAACCCAGTGATCCGCAGAACAAGCCTATCTGTTATGGAGGAAGGCACTCAGAGCCAACACGCGGGCTTGTTCGCATCACTTGTCAGATTGTAATGGAGGTTACGGGACCCTTAGGGTCCCTCTCCCACTTAGTTATTTACGTTGAGGATTTTCCCATGAAGGAGTCTCTGAGCCGAGATGACCAGCTACTTATTTACATCCATTGATCCTATACTCCACAAAGGAGTGTACATGTAATCTAGATCAAAAGTAAATAAAAGTATGGCTAAATAGGTGCCATATTTAATTATAAAAATTAAATACCTAATTTAGCCTCGTCAACCCCGAGGATTCAATTAATTTACAACATACAACCAAATAGTTGAGGATTTTCCCATGCACACACACACGACAAGCATATAAACCAATATAATAACTAAGGGAAAATCCTAGAATTTTCTAACTATTATGGCCTTGGTCTCCAATGCGCCTCTAGTCGTGTCGCCACCTCGTCCACTCCATCCTTTCCATACGCAATCCACCATGAAGGAGTCTCCGAGCTGAGATAACCAACTACTTATTTACATCCATTGATCCTATACTCCACAAAGGAGTGTACATGTAATCTAGATCAAAAGTAAATAAAAGTTGGCTAAACAGGTGTCATATTTAATTACAAAAATTAAATACCTAATTTAGCCTCGTTAACCCTGAGGATTCAATTAATTTACAACACACACAATCAATCACGTACATAACCATTAATGTCATAATAGTTAGAATCTAGTGTCTGCAACAAAGAGTTAGCCTACGCACATCCAAAAACTATCCAGCAAAAATAAAGTATATGATAATGTGCAGAAAAATAACCGAATCCTAAACACACTAAACCGGAAACTTGGCTATGATACCAATTGATGGGGAAATCCCTTGCATGGCTTAACAGTTTCCTAGGCAATCACAGGGTCGAACATAAGAGACATCTCTATGTCTACGGATTAAAATTTTAATCCCATTAGAGACCCATCTCCTAAACGACCGTCTCATCGCCGTATCAATCAATCCAAGTCACAACTTAGCCAAAACCAAAGTTAAGGCCTTGTAACTTTCCGAATTAATTGACCGCGGAAAGGCGACGAATGGATCGCCGATTTTTGTGTTTATAATCGGAGTCCATGACATAAATTAATTGACATATTAATTAACAAATAATTAATTCATGGCAATTAATTAACCATATGCAATAATAAACACAAGCATGAAATAACAAGAAAACAAGAGGAGCTAGGGAGAGGTATACCTCGCCTTTTACCTCACAGTCTTCTATTTTATGACCCTCCCCTCTTGTATGTTGTGTGGGCGACGAGCTACCAAGACGCGGAGTCACCAAAGGCCCTAAATTAACCACCTTTCTTCAAGCTTCTTCCAAACACCAACACAAACCCTAGAATGCTAGGGCTTGCTTGCGCCGACCACCTTTCCACCTCTCCGTCTTGTGCCGCAGACCACCTCAAGCTCCAAGGTTTGGCCAGCCCAAGACACCACCGAGAGGAAGGTAAGGAAGATGAAGAAGAGGAAGAAAAAGGGAGAACAAATCTCCTTTTCCTCCCTAACTCACCCGCAACCACTCCTCTTCCTCCTTCCTCTTGCGCCGACCACAAATAAGGAAACAACTCCTTCAAACTTATGCTGCCGACGACCAAGCTCTTCCCTGAACTGCTGGACTTGCTTCCGGCCTTAGGGAGACTCCTACCACAGGAGAGAAAGCAATGGAAGTGGAGGAAGATGATGAAACCCCAAGCTGTGCTCCCCTTCTTCTTCTTCCTTGTTGCGGCGCTAAAAACTGCTGCCTCCCCTTTGCTCTGCTGATTCCAGCCACCCCCAGGATTGCTCTGGCCAAAGAGGAGTAGAGAGGAAGAATAAAACTCAGAGGAACCACGGTCTCCCTTCTCCTTCTTCCCCTTATTGCCGTCGGACCCAATGAGGGTTGCCGTAACCCTAGGAGAGACAAGGGAGGGGTTTTGGTTTTTGGCTTTTTGGAAGATTATGGATTAATTCCATGTATCATGACTCCTATAGGGTATTTATAGGGCTAAGGTAGGGATAATGAGGATGAGTTGGTTCTTGGCCCGCTAATGGATCCAAACCGGATCCATTAATGGAGATTCATTCCACTAAAGGATCTCATTGAACTTCCTCACCAACCCCCATATTTTCATATGGGCTCCACTTATTATGAGTCATCCATCTCCCCATGTTTAAGATATCGAATGCTCGATAATTAATTTAAATTACTGACAATTTTAATTAATTATCCTTTTGATCCTTGATTAGTACCACTCAACCTTTTCATCATGTCGTACCATAGTCCACTTGCAAGATTTGACATGACGATCCTTTTGAGCTCATCAAGGGGGCATCATCATCCTGACTAACCAGGACACGGATTTTGTCAATAATCAATGGAACACCATGTATATATAATTATTACCCAACTTACCTGGCCTACCGATCTAACAGAATTGATCTCGCCCATTGGTAAATCAAAGCAATAATAATTAAATACATGTACCTGTTATTATTTCTAGATTTAGAGATCATACTCAATAATACAAACCGAGGTCTAATCCAATTTATGAAGTCAGTACAAAATTGGATGACCTTTCTTTTGGTCCTACTCAATACACACAAAGTGCACTAGTGTAATTCTATGGTTAAGACAAACCACACCTAATTACATTACAACCATCCCGATGGTTTGTCCAGCTCTATCTCAGTTGTGAGCCTCTTTCTTATACTTCTGCAAGGAACTCAATAACATGATCTTCTGTGCATCACCACGCGCCATGTTATCTACAATGCAAAGTATGAGACATTTTGCGCACATACTAATATAAATATGCACCGTGTGATTTTGCAATTCTCTTCTAAAATGTAAATGTATTTGAACCAAAAGCAAAACTTTTAGTATACATCCTAACAGTATATGCATAACAGTCTCATACTTTACATTGTAGATAACATGGTGTGTCGTGACACATAGAAAATCGTATTATCAGTCCCTTGCATTGTATAAGTTGAGGCTCACAACCGAGACAGAGTTGGACAAACCATCGGGATGGTTGTAGTGTAATTATGTGTGGTTTGTCTTGGCCATAGAATTACACTAGTGCGCTTTGTGTGCATTGAGCAGGACCAAAATAGAGGCGATCCAATTTGTACTAACTCTATAATTAGATCGAACCTTGGATTATTATAAAGTACAATCTCTAAATCTCGATATAATAATGGGTATGTGTATTTAGTATTTTATTTCTTTGATTTACTAATGGGCAAGATTTATTCTGTTAAATCGATAGGCCTGGTAAGTTGGAAAATAATATTAATTACATGGTATGCCGTTGATTATTGACGGAATCTGTGTCCTGGTGAGTCGGGATGATTATGCCCCCTTGATGATCTCATAAGGTTCATCATGTTAAACCCTGCAAGTGAATTTGATCCAACATGATGATAAGTTTGAGTGGTACTAGTCAAGGAGTTAGAAGTTGATTAATT
>JAGFNQ010003554.1:159104-255035 GCA_024364735.1 Boesenbergia rotunda
GACATTGGTGTTCCTTTATATATTTTGTAACAGTGAACTCTACTTCCCCCCTTCCTACTACTCTCCATGTACATGGTTGGTTAAAACACACTGCTTTAACTCTGTTTTTCCGGGTGTCAACTGGGTTATATCTCATATGCTTAACCATCGCATGTTTAACAGTGCATTCTTGAATTCTTCTCTAGATGGAAATATCTGCCCCACAAAAAATTCATGCTCATCTCTTGCCTCTAGCTCTCGAATTGGCCCAGCAAGCAATCGAGAATTCAAAATATATGGATCTTCAGCTAATGGAAACTCCTCCTCTAGGTCACTGTACTGATCTGGGGGGAATTCATATTGCTCAATCTGCACATCATCAGCTTGGAATTCTAGTACACTTGTACTGGGTACAAATTCTTCTGCATTCCGGATTTCAATTTCTTCCTCCCCACTCCAGGTTGGCTGAAAGATTTCAACTACTCTTGTAGAAGAATTCAAACCCTCATCTTCTAAATTATTTGCTTCTTCATTTAGATCAATTGCCAAATTCCTTGTAATGCTATTATCACCATACTGGGAAGATAATGGAATATTATTACTAGTTATTTCTAATCCTTTCCCCGTAGCCACATTATCATCAAGAGTATTCCATATCTCAGAGAGAATTTCGTCAACAACATTATCATCCCTGAAAAAAATTACAATTAACTTTATCAAACTTTGAAATTGATAATAAAGGCCCTAGGAGCCCCTGAGGGCCTGAAATCATTTGATTCAGGCCCAGGGATTTGATTTCAGGCCCTACCAGGGCCTGAAATCATTTTATTTCAGGCCCAGGTCGGGCCTGAAATAAAATTATTTCAGGCCCAGGTCGGGCCTGAAATAAAATTATTTCAGGCCCAGGCAGGGCCTGAAATCATTTCCTTTCAGGCCTACTCCGGGCACACCTCATTACATTTCAGGCCCAGGGAGGGGCTGAAATCATTTGATTTCAGCCCCTCCCTGGACCTGAAATAAAATAAATTCAGGCCAGGTCCTGGGAGGGCCTGAATTTCTTTTATTTCAGTCCCTCCGAGGGCCTGAAACAAAATTTTTCAGTCTCTCCTATTGCCTGAAATCTAATGACATCATGCACTCTCAGGCCCTGATATCATGTAATGCATATCACCCTAAGCCTCCTCCAAAATAAAAATAGTACAAAGAGTTTAACTTGATTAAAACTATATCTGATACCATATCAAAGATGACAATCATACGTACATTCCTATTTCTCTTAGTTACCAATCTGTTGCTTCCTTTTTCTCCTTCGACAACCTATTTTGTTGCTTCCTTTTTCTCCTTCGACAACCTATTTTCCTCAGGTGCTTTGGTGATGAATCGAGTTGTGCAAGGAAGCAATATATACGTACATTCGTGATCATTTGACTTGTGCAAATCATTTCACATATATATATTGGCTGAGAAAAATTCGACTGCTACCCATCCGAATCACAAATTAATATTTTATTGATAAAGTGGTTCGGTTATCTCGAAACTGTGTTTGATAAAGTCATTCTTTGGCGGGAGGGATATAAAAGTAACTTCACTATATAGGATGCGCCCTTTGGTATAATAGAAACCATGGTACTCCTTTCGGTAATTACGAATAGTTGGATACGCCCTTTGGTAAATTACCGTAAATAATATGGATAGCAATAAGACTGCATAGATATCAGGTAGATTAAAATAAGGGCAAATAACTAAGTGTCAACTCAGTGGAGTTAGGGTAAACAAGTAAATGCTACATAATTAACATAAATAAGAGAAAATTATGTACTAAGATAAATAAAATTAAAGAGGTCACGGAAGAATTATCCCTTTTAAATGTAGAATATCTTAATAATCTTCAGAGACTTTGTCTTGAGCTTGAACCTAAAAGGATAAGGTATGGAAACTATCTTATGAAAGAAGAAAATAGAATGCAAAACGTATATTAATAGTTATTTAAGCTATGATAACTAATTAGGTGTGTTTTTTGATTTTATATCAATATGTATGGTAATTGACCAGAGGACGTATTTACCATTCTGAAATACTCAAAATGCGTATCTAATTTTCAGATTTTTCAAATGGCACACTTATTTTCTATTTTATTTTTGTCAATGACTGTAGTGCTCCATTCAAAAAATTATAAGATCGAAAAGTACAATAGAGGGGGATGGGTTGAATAATACGAGTCATTTTTTTCATTTTTTTCGAAAAACACAGAATACACAATGGAAAGAATAAGTAAAATAAACAATGCTAATTATTCAAGGAGTCGTCGGTGATGGTCAATCACTGAGGCTTAGTCTCTGTGAAGATTACTACGTCGATGAGGAACTTGAGGGTCCTGCGAAAGTAACACAAGCGTTAGGGGGACATGCCGGCAGGGGTCCAGCGGAGTCCACTCTGACGCTCAAGTTAGTAGGTTGTCCGAATTGTGGTGAGAAAGAAAGACAGTATGTAAAAACGGGAGATCGTAACCCCCTTACCGGAGGGTTGGTCTACCTTTTATATTGATGTCGACAGACTAGTCGTGCCCCCTTTATCGGTATCACGTCTCTGATATTTAGGCGTGCGCCCCCTGCTTTCGGTGATAAAGGGATATCCTTTGAAACAGTCCGTGTCGTTATCACTCTTTCTCTAGTTGAGACACTTGGGGGGGGGGGGGGTGCGCGGACTTGCCCGTGCTGAGCGGGGGGAGGTCGTACCCGAGGTCGGCTGTTGCGAGGACTCCGCCTCCCGAGGTGAGCTCGGGGGTCTTTGGGTGCGATATCTCCCGAAGTACTCTCGGGGCCTCCCCTTCCGAGGAGGCTTCCGCGAGGGATCCTTGGACTGACCTTCCCGAGCGCACCCCCGAAAGGGGGCCCCGGGGCCCAAGAAGAGAGGTTATGTCGTGTCTCTAGCTTTTTCATCCCCCGTGCCGGGCATGGGCTATCCAGCCCCATCACAAGTCCCTCTCTTCAAGTCTGATCGAAAGAAGTGTGACTGACTGATCGGACTAGTGTCGGGATGAAGAAGTTGCATTCGCCTGGGTCTTTGCCTTTACGCCCGTTCTTGCCATAAGCAGGGAAGCCTTTTTGGATCGTATCTCTTTCGTCTAGGGTTCCTAGGAATCCCCTTTTTGTGCCTTCTTCTTTTTCCAGAAAGGCTTCTCCACTTCCCGAAGGTTTATAATGATGCTTCTCTTCCCGGGATAAAGGCGCATGCTCTTCTTTCTCGAGGGTAACAGGATGTTCACGCGAATGCCTTATTGCCACGTATTATAATGACTACCCTCCCAAGTTCCCCAGGTCGCGTATTGGTACAGCTAGCTCGCGACGATCGGTTGCCTGGACGAAGCGGTTCCTAGCTTTCCAAGCGTCCTCTCCCCATTGTGCCTAGGCGGTTGCCTGCCGAGATATAAGAGGGGGAAAAAAGCAGACGCTGGCCTCCATTTCCGGTTCGGCGATTGGGTGTACTTCGTCCTTCTCCCCTATAGAGCTTCTTCTGCGCGTGAGTAATTCGTCTTCTTCTCCTCTTCTGTTAGGGGTCATGGAGGTTTATCGAGCGGAATGGTACGAATCCGCCTCTTCAATAGTGAGGCGGAGGCCCTGCAAGTAGCCATCGAGGCTTATGGGGTCCCGGCCGAGATGACGATGGTTATCCCTAACGTGGACCAGACATCCGTGGAGCCCCCAGCAGGCATGCTGGCCTTCTTCTTAGGGCAGATGGAGCTAGGGTTTCATTTTCCTATCCCCCCTTCTTTACGAACATAGCTTCCTATTTTAGTATTCCGTTGCATCAGATGACTCCTAATGCCTTCGCCCAGATGAGGGAGGGGGGCATATATCATTTTCAAGCTTTTCGGTCTCCCTTTGACTCCACACTTTTCCATTCCTTCTTCATCCTGATAGGATCGAGAGGAGTTTTTAGCTTCGCGGCCCATCGGGCCATAGGTTTCTGGGAGGATTTCCTTCTTCGCACAAGGGTGGAGGAGAAATTCTTCTTCATCCGTCTATCGTCATTGCCCTTCAGCCCTCTGTGTTGGATAGCATATTTGCTGACTCCTCCCCTCTTAGAGAGCTTTCTCCGCAGTCCTGTGTATCATCATGCTAGAGAGGTACTTTCGGGCATGGAGTTCAGTGGCCCGGGGCTAGTGCAGAGCGAAGAGCTTATGTACCGGGCGGGCTTAGCCCTAAAGTAACGCAAATCAGCCCCACCCTAGGTATGTCCGTCTCTTTCTTCCACGCACATTGGTTCTGACTGATGCTCTTTCTGTTCGGCTTCTGCAAAGGAAGTCATGTATGCCAAGATGATGAGTCAGCTCATCAAGTGGGAGGAGGCCAATGATAACTACCATTTTGTTGATAATTTTAGGCTCTTAAATCCATGTTTTGATTCACTATTGTATGCTTAAGTTTGCATTTACTTAAGGTTTCATAAATTATCTTTATTTTTGCTTTCGATTCAAATCCTTATATAATTGAGATATTTTTGGCACTAAAATGTGAATCTAATTTTGTAGGCTTTAAATGATCATTGACCTAGATCAGATTGGGTCAGACTTGAGCCAGAATTGGATCTGGACAAGGTGATCAAGCATCGGATTAATATAAGCCGTCCGATCAAAGAACGGTTAGATCTGAGCCATCGGTCAACTTCTGATCAATCCAAATTCAAGATAGAGTCAATCATGACCACAGATCATGATCTGAGAATTTCATCCAAATCAGAAGCAATCTGACCGTTGGATCAAGCGCTAGATGATCTAGACCATCCATTCAAGAAAAGGGAGGATCTGAGCCATCCGCCACTGATCTGGTTGATCCGAGTTAAGGACAGGTAGATCAGGACTATTGATAGAGATCTGGGGAGTTTGGTTCAGATCGGAGCAGATCCAACCATTGGATGGAGCAAAGAGAATCACAGCCGTCCATTTCAAACTATATAAACTGCTTCTTTTCCCCAGATCAAGGGTCGTCGCGCGTCGCCAAGCCTCCATCGCAAATCCAGTTTCTCCTTCCTTTGTTCTTCAATTTCTTCATTGTTTTCTTTCTTAGATCGTGTGCGACCCATCAGATTTGTTCATCTTCAAGAATTCAAATCGCAGAGGTAAGATTTCAGTTAAGTTTGCTAATCCTAGTCGCCGCAGCTGAGGAAGTGCAGGTGAGGGTGTCGCCTGTGCTCTGCCACTGTTGATTCCGATCGATAGCTGTAGTTTTCATCAAGCGGATGCAATTGGAGCTTGTGGAGGGGTTCTCTGAAGGCTATCGAGAGTTTCCAAGCTCGATCGTTACTCAGCCAATCGAGTAGGAAGAAGCCGGAAGCAGATTTCAGTTTCTGACCGATCGGGTTGACCGATAGAGGAAGACTTGATCGGTCGGGTTGACCGATCAGGGAGAGCAGAACAGCAAGGTTAAAGGCAAATTGAACAAGGAAGTTTTACTTCGCTGATTTTTGAGTTTAGAGGGTTTCTAACTCAACCTTCGTGTGACGGCGAAGGGAAGTCTTGTGATAAATTGATTTGGTGTTTAAGTTTAGATCATTTCGATTTCAAGCATTTACTTTCTTCAATTGTTCTAGCTTGTTACCTTCACTTCAAGTCAATGTCTTAAGAATTGTTTTGATCTAGCTTTTATTTCCTTGCAAACAATTTTATGCACTTTATTTCCTGCAATTAATTCTCTGCAATTAGTTCTTTAAGTCTCAATTGCATCGTTTGAATTTACTTGCTTAATTGTCAATTAGGTTAAGCAGAGTTTTAATTCCTTATTCATTCCATGCTTTAGTTGAGTTCATTCTATTCTATTTAATATTGTCATTTCCTTATCACAAAAACCCTCATTTTATTAGAAACCCAAAACATTCAAACGACAAATAAACCTGCAAGCTCGAGTTAAACATTCATTCAACTAGTCTTTGGAAAAAAATATGACCTGAGGCCCCTCTACTACATTTCAGTTTTATAAATATCTAAATTTGAGACTCACATCCGTGACATCTATTTTGGGTCCATCAGCCAACAAGGAGGCCCTGAACCCTCCTCCGATCGTTTCTGACGCTCCTTCTGCTCCCGTCGAGTTCCTCGAGGGGCCTACTATCTCGTTTCGTGGGGTCGCTTCACCTAAGTGGTCGATGTTACTGTTACATCCCTGCTAGCCGAAGAGCAAGCGCCCCCGCTCCGCCAGTTGCTCCAGTGATGGATCATCCCTCCGGGGGTGGCTCCTCCCCAGGCATAAGTTGCCCTAACAGGGGGGACGAAAAATCTACTTCCTCAGTCACCCCGGCATTACCCGGGCCTTCGGTCGGCAGAAGCGGCGGCTCCCCAAGGCTTGGGCCCTTCCTGGAAAAAGCAATGTCATGCCCGCTCTTCTCCTCTCCCTCCGGTGCCTGAGGAAATGATTATGCCAGCTGAGGCAGTAGCTCCTCCTCCGGCTACCTCGGCCTCCATTCTAGCGGCAGTCATCTCAGTACCCCCGACTAGCTTCGTCAATCTAGCCACTCCTTCCCCAAGTAAGAAAACGTTGTACCCTCAATACCGGATGAGACTAGATCGGCTAAGGGAGAGGTTGGATGCAACTTTGGAGGCCTCCTCATGATCTTCCCCTCCGGTGCAATTAAAGGAGACTCTAACTGAGGGGTTTTGTTGGAGGAGACTTCTAGCTCTGAGGGGGATGACTCCGGCCCTCCCACCTTGCCACAGGAAACTCCAGCCACGCAACGACTTCCCCTCCTCCCGAATTCACCGCCACATGAGGGGCGGGGCTATCTACCCTGCACTCTAGACAGGGTGGTCGTACAGGCGTCGACCGGAGCGCTAGCCGGTCTTCGGGAGACACTCCTGAAGGTGCAAATTATTCTATGGCGCTGCATGTTTTATCTACCCAACCGTTAACCTCTCAGTACGTTGTCAGGCAGCTGAGGACTACCTAGTAGTTGGCCGAGGTTGGTACTCCGGGCCTCAAGTGGAGGCCCTACTCCATTGAGCCCTACAGGCAGAGGTTGTGGCTGATCGTGAGCGTCAGGTAGGAGTGATGCAGGCTGGCGTAAGCAAAGCCCTGCGCGAGGAAGTCGAGCACCTGCGGAAACTCGTGCAGGATCAGGAGCAGGCCCTATAGACTTCTCGGCACAGAGAGCGCTTGGCGTCTGAGAAGGCTATGTCGGTTACAGAGGATCTTCTCCGCGTGACCAAGAGAGAGATCAGCTCCAAGCGAGAGAGTAGGAACTACTGAGCCAAATGGAGTCGAGACTCCTGATGGCCGCTGACCGTGCATTTATCCTAGAGGATGACCTAATCCAGGCTCGGGCGGATGAACAGGCCGCGTTGGAGAGGCTCAGAGAGGCCTTAGTTGAGCAGGATGATATGTCTGCTGAGCTAAGGTGGCTGAGACGATCTGTGGAGACTGTCAAGGCTGAGCTTCATACTTTATGGGCAGCCGAGGCTTCTGCCTCTCAGGAAGCTGAGAGGGGCTTCAGGGTAAAGTTCCTGAGTTCGGAGGAGTTTCGTACCATTGTAGCCGACCAAGTAAGGAAGCGTTTATAGCAGGGCTTTTATGGGGCCATTGCCGGGCTGAAGAAGGAGAAGCTCTTACCTCTAGCTGGTGGCCCAAGATTGTAAGTGCCCTTCGACCTGGGTAAAGTTCTCCGCCCGAGGCCACGAGCGGCCTGATGTAGACACGAGAGACAAGTCAGGTTGTATTGATTTTGCTTAATTATGATCATTTTCCATGTTCCCTATGTATGTGCTCTTGCGTGATGCACCCTCTGCCTTTATGTATTTAACCCACCATCGATTGTCTTCGAGGTTGATTCTGGTGTTTTTAAATCAATTTTTCGTATCCTCTATTTATGTCTGCGGCGGGTCCTCACCGAGATTTCCTGGTGAAGCACGCGGATGGTCTTCAAATCGCCACCTCCATATGATCCGCGATCTCCCTGATGAGATGCCTTAGGAGTTGCGAGTTTCTAGGCGCATTATGGGTGCGCCAATCGAAACGACACTTCAGCATCGGTTGGCATGATTACACCCTCCCTGCATTAACTGCATGAGGCAGCAATTATCAGTATAAATAAGGGGAGAGGGGGCACCGTCTCCTTCATCTCTTCCACTTGCTTTTCCCTTCCCTTCCATTGAGATCTGCTATGCCTGCCCCGGAGGGGGGGGTTATATCTTGGGCTGAAGGACCAGGTAGGGATAGAGACGTTTTTGTCACACCCTTCGCCGGGGAGCATTGTGGAGATGATGTCCGGGGTCTCGGTGAAGATTCTTAGATGAGGTGAGACTCCCGGATTGTCTGGGGAGTTCGAAAAGACCTTATGTGGCCTGCCAGGGGGCATGGGGGAGATGACCCATCCTGCTGATCACCAAACCCCTGGCCGGCCGGTGGCGGTATACCCCACGCAACATCGGCTGCTCGTTTCCTCCAAGCTTCAGGCAGATGACGGTGTCGGTGGGGTACATCGTCACCAAGGGAGACAGAGCCGCCGCCGCGGGTTTCTTGAGAATATTTCCATCTATTTTGCTATCCACCCTTGTATTTTTTCTCGACCTGTATTCGGATCGCGGGTGTGGCAACTTGGAGTTGTGCCCTCGCATGCTCCGGAGAGAAATTGCAGCGGCTCATACCCCTCCTCTTTTTACTGCCTGTTTACGGCGAAGATCGAGGGTGCCCGGATGGAGCCGAGCTACTCATGTGTTACCTCAGGCATCCATCTTCGTCCTGAGCTACTCATGTGTTACCTCAGGCATCCATCTTCGTCTTGGACCACTCGGAGGGAGTACCCGAGCTACTCATGTGTTACTTCAGACATCTATCTTCGTCCTGGACCACTCGGAGGGAGTACCCAAGCTACTCATGTGTTACATCAGACGTCCATCTTCATCTCAGACTACTCGAAGGGAGTACCCAAGCTACTCATGTGTTACCTGATAACCATCATTTTGTTGATTATTTTAGGCTCTTAAATCCATGTTTGATCCACATTTTATATGCTTAAGTTTGCAATTATATTAGGTTTCATGTATTTCCCTTATTTTGGCTTTTAATTCTAATCTTTGTATATTTGGGATATTTTTAGCACTAAATTTGAATATCATTTTGTAGGCTTCAATTGATCATGGACCTAGATCAAATTGGGTCAGACTTGAGTCAGGATTGGATCCAGATCAAAAGGATCAAGCATCGGATTAATAGGAGTCGTCCATTCCAGAGAACGACTAGATCTGAGCCATCAGTCAACTTCTGGTCGATCTGAGTCCAAGATAGAATCAATCATGACCAGAGGTCAAGATCTGAAAATTTCAGCCAAATCAGAAGTGATCTGACTGTTGGATCGAGCTCAAGATGTTCTACACCATCCATTCAAGAAAAGGGAAGATCTGGACTATCCACCACTAATCAGGTTAATCCGAGCTGAGGACAGGTAGATCAGGACTATTGATTGGGATCTGTGGAGTTTGGTTCAGATCTGAAGAGATCCGACCATTGGATGAAGTCAGATTGATTTTAGCCGTCTGTTACTTCCATCCTATTGCTGAACCCAAAAGCTGGGTTAACTCAAATGTTTGGCTGGGCTGAACAGAACCCAGCGCTGGACCGAACCCAAAGACTGAGCTGAATTGAAGTTGGGCTGAACCGAAGCTGGATTGGCTGACCGAACCAATGAATCTGAGCTGGGTTAACTCGAGGGCTTGGCTGATTGATCCAATCGCTGAATTTGGCTGAGCCAAACCCAATCGGTGCAGCCAGGGACACAAACAAAAGGAAGAGGAACCCGCAGAGCTAGGGCATCGATCGGCCACACACCATCACACGCAGGCGACTCACCTACCTCTTCATCCACCACCATCTCCGGCCATTGCACGAAGCTAGGGCTAGGGGGTTCCGAATCTTAGCCGGCCGGAGCTCCATCTCATCTCTTTCGGGGTTCGGAGAGAAGAGAGGAAGAGTTCTCTTTCGGGGTTCGGAGAGAACTTTCCTCCATTTTCATCACCGGCGACCACAAGCTAGGGCTTTGGGGGTTCCGAGCTCTAGCCGAATGTAGTCGAACGCAGCCGTCGCAGCCATCCATCTCCACCGCAGCTTTCTCTTTCGGGGTTCGGAGAGAAAACGATCAACCATCTCCACCGCACGCCATCGATCAAATTCCTTTACAGCATTTGTTTTTCTTTATCAAGTTTTTCTTCAGCGTTTTCTTTCCTTGCAATTCGTTTTCAGCAGTTTTATTTCCTTTCACAGCTCGTCAGATTCAGTAGCATTCAGATCCATTTTCCAGCAATTACTTCTCAGCAGCTCTTCTTATCAGTTCTTCACAGTTCTCTTTTAGCAGCTTCAATTCCCAGCACAGCTTCTGTTTTTCCAAGTTTTGGTTCCTCTTCAATAGCATTCGGCAGCGCTGACAGCCCCAAAATACTAGTTTAAATTGTCACGAAAGTTGGGACCATCAGATTTAGATGTGAATGAAAGCTGGAAACCCTTTTACAATCAAAAGTATGAAAATGTAATACAGGGGCCACAGGTCGTATTTTTTCTCGGGGCTAGTTGTCATGTTTGATTCAAACTTGTGTTTATGTGTCGTTTATAAATTTTTGGGTTTCGAATGCAAATTGGATTTGGTTTGTAATTGAAACTGAAATTGCAATGGAAAAATAAAAACCTTGATTTAATAAACTAAACAAGAAATTGGCACTAAAGAGCTCAACTAAGGGAAACCTAATTAAGCACTTACCAATTTTTTATGGGAAACTGATTTATGATTTCAACAAAACAAAAAGAAATGCCAAGCAATGAAGTAAAGGCAGTGATGGAATTTTTCGAAAATAAACAAGATTAACACAAATCAATGCAAAGGAAATTTTGGAGATTACTCAAGCAACAAACATCAACTTAGCTATAATGTTTTTGGAACCTAACCACCGCCAATAAAATTCAGATATGAATAAGTGCAAGCTTATTGAATTCAAACACTATCTCATGCCACAAAAGCAAGCTAAATTCGGATGCAAAAAGGTCTAAGGCAGTTGGCACGCAAGGGATAATTCCTTGTGCCAAAAACTAATTGAATTTTGTACCTAAAACTACTTCTATGCGTTTCAGAAATGCAGCTGATCGATCACAATTTGAACAGCAAACTATCAATTGAGACCTCGGCAGGAATGGATGAAGAAAATAGCTCACTTAGACACAAACTGAAGCAAAGAAAAGAATGCAGAAATAAAGGAAAATGCAGTAATGAAAACAGAATTTCAGGATTATAGTGCTAGCTAAGCTGAAAACATGGAAAGACTTCCAGGAAATCGAAACCAAATTCTATGTTAACTAAACCAGCATATATTGGACTTGAAGGCAGGGATTAACACAATGAAAACACAGAGATAATTTGGCAAACACACAGCTCTGATACAATTCAGAGATCTGCAGGCAATTCAGAGCTAGATTGGCATGCAATAAATGGAATTGATGCACAGAACTTAAAGCAAATGCTATTTTAAACCAAGTACACTATCTATCTAATGCTAGAGCAGGAATTAACTACTAAGAAGCTCAGAAACAACTCAAAAACCAGTAATCTAAAACAATTGCAGAAACTGAAGAGTTTTGCAGAAATTAAATGGCACGCAAGAGATAGAATTGGCACGCAGCAAATTAAGCTAAAATAAGCTGAAATTTAACTAAGTTGACCACTAAACACGTTCCTAACTTACTTATCTTGAAGATTACAAACCAAATTAAGCTAAACAATCAGCAAACGCAATTACAGCTAGTGAAATGAAAATGCAAAAACAGAACAAGTGCAGAAATTCAATTACAGCTACGAAACTTCGAAATTAAGGATCTAAACTATTCCTCAATTCTTCCTAAGCTCAAGAACTTCTTGGTTGTCAATCAAGAGCTGGCTTCGAACCCCTAGGCAAATCAGTGGAAAACCATTTCTGAAGTTGATTCTGCTCAAATCTGCGCTTGGCTGGAATTTTCAATCCGATTCACTTCATCTCAATTAGTGGAGCTGCGATGATGATTGGAGACTCGTCTAAGCTCACCTGAGAACCCCTACAAGTGGCTCAGATGCTTGGAGATGGACTGTGGAAGAGAAGGCAGTGGTCGGACTGAGGAACTGCCGAAACCCTCAAGCACTCCCTGTTCCGGCGCAAATGGAGCTGAATTCTTCAAAGATCGATTGCCAAAGACTCAATTCTTGATCTATGATGGATTTTGAGGTGGTCACACCTTCTTGGAAGGAAATCTGAAGAAAACGATGAAGAAGGAAGTGAAGAACGGCGAAGAACACTGAAGACGCGACAAGGGTGGAAGCTGCGGCAATTTTTCCTTAAGTATTAACCAATGGACGGTCCAGATTGATCCACTTCAATCCAACGGCTGATCTTGGTCTGATTTTAGCCAAACTTTGATAATGATGATCTGGGGTCAGGATCTGCCTTGTGGTATCTCGGATCCTCCAGATTCGCAACGGATGGTCCAGATCAAGCTAATCTTTGAATGGATGATCTAGAGCCCTCCAAGCTTGATCCAACGGTTGATTGAGCTCTGATTGGGATGAAACCTTCAGATCTTGATCAGGGTGCTTGATCAACCCTAGCCCTAGCTCAGATTGCTTCAGATGATCCCGGATGGCTCAGATCTAGCTGCTTTTGAATCGGACGGCCCAGATTTAATCATAATCTTGATAATTCGATCCGGGTCACTTCCGACTCAAGTTTGACCCAATATGCCCTAGATCATTGAACCTTTGATGCCTACAAAAATAGATCAAGAATTTAGTGGCCAAATAATCTAATTTTATGCAAATTTGTAATTAAGTCCAAAACAAGAGTAAGTTCTAAAACCTAGGACAATTTCACAATTTTAGCAATAAAAACATAGGTCAAACATGGATTTTAGCAGCTCAAATAATCAATAATATAGTATTTATCAACTCCCCCACACTTGAGCTTGAGCGTCTCGCGAAAACAGTAAATATGTATCCCCTAGATTTACTTAAGCATAATTAGAAGCAAATGAAAAGAAATTATCTAAGGTTGTCAATTCTCAAAAGTCTAAGCACTATGGACAAGTATCTTATCCTTAAATCAACAACTTAGCCTTTTCATCTATCATGAGTCATTGAGATGAATCTAACTCATAGTCTTTCAAGGAAAATTTTGGTGGCTCTCTCCTTAAGTTCTAACTTGATGATGGAAGTGGAGCTCACTCAAACACATATGATTCTTGCACTACCATAGGCTTGCTTATTATCTACTCTCCACCATTATTCATGATTGGGATCAATATCTATAAAAACAAGTGAAAACATGGAAAATGATAAGAAATGGAATAAAAGCAAAGAAAATGCAAAAATTGATAAAGTGGAAGACTTGAGTGCTCAAGGATGCTTCCAATGAATTTTGCCCTCTCTTACAGTCCTTGTAATGAAATAAGAAGTGTGGTGAAGTCAGTCTTGAGTAATGCCCTTAAACTGGATGAAGAAACCTCTACTAATCTCAATGTGCCAACTTCACCTTTGTGTGCCAATTGCATCCTTCTCCTTCTCTTCTTCTTTTCTCTTTTTTTATTTTTTATTTTTTAGATCCCAGCTCACAACACTAATTCAGAATCAAGAATCACTACTTCCTTTACCTTGCCATTCTTTGATTTCCCGAGGCAGCTATATCCCAAGAAGTGAAAATTTTTGATCCAACTGTCTTTGGATTCCAACTGCACTCCTCTCAGCAAACTTTGCCTAATTCGGTTCTACACAACTGCATCCCAATTCTCTCAAAGTATTTCTGAAATTACAGCCAATATATAGATGCAATTCTGCTATTGCACTCCATTTTAAAACTTTGGCACAACTTTTCTCATTGCTTGTCAATTGAATTTTTAGTACAAAATTTTGCCTTCAAGCTTCAGATTCCCGTTCCACAGCAGACTTATAGTAATGCTCTGATTTCTCAAACAGTTAGCATCCCATCTTAGTAGAGAATTTCAGCCACTGCCTTTCCAATTGAGTTCCGGCCATGGCACTTCATTGCAACAACAAAAATTTTCTGTTCCTATGTTTTGATCTGAAATTCCAAACATATTCTCTAATTCTTTTCATGTTTTAATCGGCAGTGGATTACCTACTTCAGATTTGCATTTCCACATGTGTAGAATCCATAGACATGAACTCTACTTGAAACTTTGGCACAATTTTCTCACTTGGTACAAACATTTCAGAATTTCTTTTTCTTCTTGCAATGCTCTTGTTCCACTCTTAAATACTATAAAGCTGCAGTTCATCTTCTAGCAGGGTCATAATGCAGCTTTCATGTCATTTCAGCAACTCTATGTTGGCACTCGGCAAATTCCAGTTTTCTCTCAACATTTCAATTCTAATCAGCTCATAAACCGAATTCAGCCAAACCACTACCTTCCATTCTCTGATTTCTTCAACATTTCAATTCTAATCAGCTCATAAACCGAATTCAGCCAAACCACTACCTTCCATTCTCTGATTTCTTCAACATTTAGCATCAAGTGGCTCTTCTTTTATCCGAAATTGAATGTGCACCTTCAACTTCAGATACAATGATTCTTCAAATGGAATGCAGTTTAGCTTTTGAGCAGTTTTCAATCAGCTCCATCAGATTATACAGCTACACGAAAATGTCTTCACTGCATTTGATCAGCACAATTCTTTTGTTCAGTTTTCACCATTTCAGTAGCTCCAAATCAGCCTCGGCAGATGACAAATGCATTAGTTTCAGCTCAGCAGAATTGTCACTGATTTTCATAGCACAGATTTTTCTTAGCTCCAAGTTTTTCTCAGCTTGTATCAGCTTCCACTCAAAATCATTTCCAGAATCTAATCCAGATTGTCTTCATTTCCAATTTGACCAATTTCTGCACATTTGAACTTGCCACAGCACAGAATTCCTGAACTTGCAGCTATCTTTGATTTTCAGCTCAGAATATCCAATTTTTCAGCTTCAATGGCAGTTCAATTTTAGCTTCAGCACAGCTGCAGTTCAGAATTCCTTTGCAATCAAGCTTTAATAACTGTCCTTTACCAGATTAGAGCTTTGCAGATTAGTGTATCTCCCTTCAGCAGCTCCAAGTCAATGCTCGGCAGGTTACAATTCTCCCTTGCTTCAATTCAAATTTTTCTCAGCTTTTAATTCAGCTTCTTTCAGCCTTTTGTCAGCCTTTTAAATTCTGTTTCTGATCTAAAAATGCCTGCTCAGATTCTCCTTAAGCTCAGATTTGTCCAGCTGCACAAAAATCTCTGTTTTGGCACTGATTTCTGCATTGAAGCAGATTAATTCTAGCTCAGTTCAGTCTCTACAAGATGTTACTGATCTTGGCTTCCCAAAATTCCAACTTTTCAGTTTTTGATCCAAGCCAATTCCAAAACCTGTTAAACAACTCAAGTTAACTTCATTTTGGCACAAACTTTTGCTTAATCTGTGCCATTTCTTTTTCTTGCATTGCAGATTTTTCTTTTCATTGCATGCCATTTTGATCTTCAAAATGTAGTAAAGAATCTAAGTCTCCAATGGCTTCCATCCTTCTTGCTCATTCTTGGTACCAACTCACTCAAACTCATGCTTGGCACATGAAATTTTTTTTTTCTAGTTGAAATGCATCCTTGATAAAAATTGCTTCCAAATCACCAATCACTCCCCCACACTTAAATCTTTGTCCGTCTCGGGCAAAATAGCATTAGAAACATTCCAAACAAATAAGTCCATAGAAAGATTGGGGTTAAGATTAGGAATAAGGAAAAACAAATAGAATAAACATGATGTTTGCCAAAATTGATGTGGAAAGGTAAACAAAATGATTAGTCCCTATAGATGTGATCCAACCATTAAAATATGATTTTGAAAGAACCTAAGCAAGTTCTAGAATACAATAACATATGTGTATCACAAAATAAGGCTAATCTCACTAGGTAAAAATAATCCATCTCAAATCCTCAATTAAGAATCTAAAGCAAAATCGTACTCAAGCATCCAAGATTTCATCCATGAACTCAAACCCTAAGTTTTGACAACCAAATTTAATTTATTTTCCAAAAGACTCTAAAATGCTATTGAGATAACCTAAGGGATACATTTATTCCTTAACCAAGACTTCTAACTAAATGAAATGCCCAAGCTAAGTTCCAATATTCACAATTAAAATTTATTTGGAATTAAAAAGTAAAGCTAGACAATACAAGAAACTTTACTATAAACTCCAAACATTTTATTACCTAAATGAGAATGAAACTAGTATTTACAATGGAGATTTATTTGAACTTGAAACAAAACACTTAATGAAGCTAAACATGACTGTGAACTAAACATTTATTATTGTCAAAACAAAGAAAATGGTATTCACATTAGAAAGTGAAATGATGAATAAACTTTTCATGAAACTAAATGATTAAGCATGGTATTTACATGAAGAATTTTATTTGAACTTTAAAGTGCCTACTTGAGAAAACTAATTTCGCATGCAAACTAGAATTTATTCTTGCAACAAGTAAGGAAATGGTATATACAAAGAAAAATGAGTGCAAAATTTAGTGAACTCCCCTTTTAAGTTGGGTATGTGGCATCCATAGAGTCCACTCCATCCACCTCTAGCTCCTTGACCTCTTCATGGAATTTCTTGAGCCGGTGGCCATTTACTTTGTACACTTGACTCGTGGCCTCCTCTTGAATCTCTACCACTCCATAGGGAAAAACATTAGTCACAAAAAATGGACCCTCCCATCTTGACCTCAACTTACCTTTGATCAATTTGAGTCTTGACTTGTATAATAGCACTTTGTCACCAATTTGAAATTCTTTGTTCACAATGTGCTTGTCATGAAAGTTCTTGGTCTTCTCCTTGTAGATCCTTGAATTCTCAAATGCTTCCAACCGGACTTCTTCAAGTTCTTGAAGTTGCAACTTCCTTTCTTCTCCCACCTTAGTAGCATCAAAATTGCAAGCTTTTACCGCCCAATACGCCTTATGCTCAACCTCCACAGGTAAGTGGCATGATTTCCCATACACAAGTCTATAAGGTGACATTCCAATGGGAGTCTTGTAAGCGGTGCGATATGCCCATAGTGCATCTTCAAGCCTTTTGCTCCAATCCTTCCTATTAGGTCCCACGGTCTTTTCCAAAATTGATTTGACTTCTCTATTCGACACCTCGGCTTGTCCATTTGTTTGGGGGTGATAAGCAGTAGAAACCTTATGTACAACCCCGTACTTATTAAGAAGAGCCTTCATGTGCTTATTGCAAAAATGGGATCCTTGGTCACTTATGATTGCTCTTGGAATTCCAAACCTGCAAAAAATGTGTGACCTGACAAAACTAACAACAACAGATGAATCATCAGTCCTGGTGGGAATGGCCTCCACCCATTTTGAAACATAATCAACAGCTAAAAGAATATACAAGAATCCAAAAGAAGCAGGAAATGATCCCATAAAATCTATACCCCACACATCAAATATCTCACAAAATAAAATAGTTTGTTGAGGCATTTCATTTCTAGCACTTATGTTTCCTGTTCTTTGACATCTATCACAACATTTACAAAACCTATATGAATCTCTAAACAGGGTGGGCCAGTACAATCCACATTCTAAAATTTTTCTAGCCGTTCTTTGTGGTCCAAAATGCCCACCACATGCTGAAGAATGGCAAAAGGTGAGTACAGAATGAAACTCATGATCTGGTACACATCTCCTAATGATTTGATCACTACAAAATTTCCACAAGTAAGGATCATCCCACACGTAATATTTTGCATCACTTTTAAACTTATCCTTTTGAGCTTTCGAAAGGTGTGTAGGAAAAACATGAGCTACAAGAAAATTCACTAAGTCTGCATACCAAGGTGACTCACCATGCAGCTGTAAAAGCTGCTCATCTCTGAAATCATCATCTATGGTCGTGGGATCTCCATCTCCCTCCAATCTGCTCAAGTGGTCTGCTACTAAATTTTCCTTGCCACTCCTGTCCCGTATCTCCAAGTCAAACTCCTGTAGTAGTAGCATCCATCTAATAAGCCTTGGCTTCGCATCTGGCTTCTTCAGGAGGTACTTCAGTGCTGCATGATCAGAAAACACAACAACATGAGAACACAATAAATATGATCTGAATCTATCTAAAGCAAAAACAATGGAAAGAAGCTCCTTTTCTGTGGTGGTGTAATTGGCTTGGGATGAATCCAAGGTCTTTGAGGCATAAGAAATAACATATGGTTCTCCATCTACTCTCTGTGCAAGTACAACTCCTACTGCATGGTTCGAGGCATCACACATCAACTCAAAAGGTAAGCTCCAGTCTGGTGATCTGATGATAGGTGCAGTAATAAGAGCTTCCTTCAACCTCTGAAAAGCCTCCTTGCATTTCGCATCAAAATAAAAATCCACATCCTTCTGCAACAATCGAGACAATGGGAGAGCAACTCTACTGAAATCTCTAATAAATCTCCTGTAGAAACCTGCATGTCCAAGAAAAGATCGAACATCCCGTACGCATACGGGGTGAGATAAAGAAGATATAGCACTTATTTTTGCAGGATCTACCTCTATACCTCTCCTAGAGACTATGTGACCCAAAACAATGCCATGCTCAACCATAAAATGACACTTTTCAAAATTAAGAACCAGATCAGTCTCGATGCATCTATGCAAAACCCTAGATAAATTTTCTAAGCATGAATCAAAGGATGTACCAAAAATAGAAAAATCATCCATGAATACTTCCATGCAGTGTTCTAACAACTCACCAAAAATACTTACCATACACCGCTGGAAGGTCCCTGGAGCGTTGCAAAGTCCGAATGGCATCCGTCTGTAAGCAAATGTGCCGAAAGGACAAGTGAAGGTAGTCTTCTCTTGATCTTCCGGATCTATGCAAATCTGAAAATAACCTGTGTACCCATCCAAAAAGCAATAGTGTGACTTCCCCGCCAATCTCTCCAACATCTGATCAATAAAGGGCAAGGGATAGTGATCCTTCCTCGTGGCCTGGTTCAGCTTCCTATAATCCACACAAACCCTCCATGCATTCTTCACTCTTGTGGGCACCAACTCGTTGTCTTCATTTGCCACCACTGTAACTCCTGATTTCTTGGGAACCACATGACTCACCCATCTGCTGTCAGAAATAGGGTAAATGATGCCTGCCTGTAGAAGTCTAGTCACCTCTTTCTTTACTACATCAAGAATCAAAGGGTTGAGTCTTCTTTGTGGTTGTCTCACGGGCTTCATATTTTCTTCTAAGTGTATCCGATGCATGCAGATAGCAGGACTAATCCCAGAAATATCAGCAAGTGTCCACCCTATAGCTTTTCTGTGCTGCCTCAGAACTTGTAATAATTTTTCCTCTTGCTCTGGTTCTAAATTCTGGGCAATGATGATAGGTAGCTGCTGATCTTCTCCCAAATAAGCATACTTTAAGTGTGCTGGCAAAGGCTTCAACTCAGTCTCTGACTGCTCAGTAGATATGGGTGATCCCTGAGACTCAGTGCAATCCCCTACACTCACATACCTACCCTCTGACTCTCCTGACACATCAACCATCAAGAGTGATCCCTGGGGCTCAGTGCAATCCCCTACACTCATGAAATCTCCCTCAACTGTAAGAGGTCCAGAAACGGATCCAAACTCAGATTCTCCTGCGACATAACATCTCCTGCATCTATAGAGCTCAGGTCACACTCATGAACATCAGAGAAAATCCTATCAGCAAGGGCATCTACACCAACCAGCTCCTCAGCAACATCAATACTCAAAACAGAGTGATCCTCCCTCGGGTGCTTCATAGCGTCAAGAAGACTGAACTGGACTACTGTATCTCCTATCTCCATGGAAAGTGTCCCTACATGTACATCAATCTTCGTTCTAGCAGTCTTCAAAAATGGTCTCCCAAGGATGAGTGGAGATCTATGTGCAAGGAAATCTCCCTCCATGTCCAATATGTAAAAATCAGCTGGGAAGATCAACTCTTTCACCTTAACGAGCACATCCTCAATCATACCGGCTGGGTGAGTCTGGCTTCTGTCAGCTAGCTGAATCACTACTCCTGTAGGCTGTAAAGGGCCTATGCCCAACATCTGAAAAACTGACCTAGGCATCACATTGATGGAAGCACCCAAATCTAACATGGCATCCTGAAATAAATTGATTCCAATCTCACAAGGTACAGTAAAAACTCCTGGGTCTTCATATTTCTGAGGAATTTGCTAAAACAGTGCTGAAACATTTTTGCCCATGTTAACTAACTCATTCCCCTTCAACCTCTTCTTGTGAATGCACAAGTCTTTGAGAAACTTAGCATATTTTGGAATTTGCTTGATCATGGTAAGCAATGGCACATTCACCTGCACTTTGCTAAAAAGATTCACAAGATCTTGAAATTCTTTGGCCTTCTCTTCCTCCACTTCCTTCCTTGCTTGAACATTACGTTGGGGAAAAGGCAAAGGAATTCTTGACTCTTGTTCTTGATGTTTGGAGACTTGTGAGGCTGAATTTTCAGCTTGTAAAGAGGCTGGATTGTTTGCTGGAATTTTCTCTGAATTGTGGGTTTCTTCTACTTCTTCATCCACAATGATGGGATCAACTTGGGTGGGAATTTGGCTTGAACTTGGGCCACTGTAGGCTGCTGGAAATTGCTGAAAAGGGCTGAATTGAGCTAGGATTGAAGCTGCTGGAATTTTCTGTTCCAAATCGGAATATTTTGGTTCTTGAGCTCAAACTTCCTTCCCACTTCTAAGAGTTATTGCGCTCACATTTCCTTTAGGATTTGGAGTTGTTTGTGAGGGTAATTGGCTTGACCCTTGAGCTTGCATTTGGTTCATCCCACTTGCTAGTTGTCCAATTGTTCTCTCAATGTTTTGCAAAGTTGTATCCGTCCTTTGTTGGTTTTGTTGTTGAAGCAAGTTGAATTGTTGTTGTTGTAGCATGTGTTGCATTAGCTCCTCCATCTTTTGTTGTTGTTGCGAATTGGAACCACTAGAACTCCCATAGCTTGCATATGACTTTTGTGGGGCTGAAAAGGTGGAGGAAGGCTGCTGAAAATTTTGAAAACCTTGCTGGAAATTCTGCATTTGAGGCTGATTTTGCTGATTTTGACTCTGAATTGTCTGAAATGGCTGCTGGAAATTTTGAAAACCTTGCTGTGAGTTCTGGAATTGATTCTGGAATGGCTGAAAACTTTGCTGGAAGTTCTGAGAAGGCGGCTGTGGTTGCTGGAAATTATGATTTTGTGATCGAAAACCATGGTATTGCTGCTGTGAACTCTGAAATGAGGGCTGATTTTGCTGAAATTGATGATTGGAAGGCGGTTGTTGGTAAAAAGAGTTACCATACTTCAAATTTGGATGGTCCCTCCAACCCGGATTGTAGGTAGATGAGTAGGGGTCATTTCTTTGTTGGAATTGAGCTCTAGCCAAGGCCGCAACCGATTCATCTTGTTGGAGATTTGGACAAAGGTCCGAATTATGTTCTTGGCTTGAACAAATGCTACATACCCTTGTAACTTGATTTGGAAATGAAGTTGTTGGAAAATTTGAGGCTTGGTTCACATTGTTCAATGCCATTTGCTTTACTAAAGATGTCAACTCCAACAATGAGCTCTCCAACAATGAGCTCTTAATTTCTTTTTGTTCATTAGACAACACTTGAGCTTCATTAACCCCTCTTGTAGTGAGTGCTCTACTCCCGAATTGTTGAGAATTCTCCGCCATGTTAGAAATGAGTTCTCTAGCTTGCTCCAGAGTTTTGTTTACTAATGCTCCTCCGGCCGCCGCATCAATCATGCTCCTATCCATAGGTAATAAACCTTCATAAAAATATTGCACAAGTAGTTGCTCACTAATTTGGTATTGAGGACAGCTAGAGCATAACTTCTTGAACCTCTCCCAATAATCATAAAGGGACTCTCCAACCACTTGTTGAATGCCACAAATACTTTTTCTGATAATGGCGGTCCTTGATGCTGGAAAAAACTTCTCTAAAAATGCTTTCTTCATTTCAATCCAACTAGTAATATGTCCAGTGGGCAAATAATACAACCAATCCTTAGCAGCCCCAGTCAAGGAAAAAGGAAATGCTCTTAACTTAATGTCTTCTTCAGAGATCCCCTGTGGCTTCATGGTAGAGCATACAATGTGGAACTCATGCAAATATCTGTTTGGGTCTTCTCCAGATAACCCCTGAAACTTAGGCAGAAGATGAATTAATCCTGATCTGAGCTCGAAATCCCCTACCAACTCTGGATAAGCAATACAAGAATACTGATAAGCATCATCTGGAGCTGCAAGCTCCTTCATAGTTTTGCTAGACTGTGCCATGGGACTGCCCAAGTGTGATGAACTACTCTCAGCCACTTCTGATACTCTCCCTTGGTTCCTCAGAGTTCTCAAAGTTTTGTCTATCTCTGGATCGAAGTCCACTAAATCTCCACCTGTGCTCCTGGTCATAAAACAAAATCAATCGCAGTAAAAGTGGACAAAGAGATAAGACAAATAGAATCAAATCAAAAGATATAACAATAAGCACAAAAATAAATCAAGAATGACATGAAATGAATGCACAAGCTAAAATCAAACAAAATCAACTAGTAGATTACCCGGCAACGGCGCCAAAAATTTGACAGCCCCGAAATACTAGTTTAAATTGTCACGAAAGTTGGGACCATCAGATTTAGATGTGAATGAAAGCTGGAAACCCTTTTACAATCAAAAGTATAAAATGTAATACAGGGGCCACAGGTCGTATTTTTTCTCGGGGCTAGTTGTCGTGTTTGATTCAAACTTGTGTTTATGTGTCGTTTATAAATTTTTGGGTTTCGAATGCAAATTGGATTTGGTTTGTAATTGAAACTGAAATTGCAATGGAAAAATAAAAACCTTGATTTAATAAACTAAACAAGAAATTGGCACTAAAGAGCTCAACTAAGGGAAACCTAATTAAGCACTTACCAATTTTTTATGGGAAACTGATTTATGATTTCAACAAAACAAAAAGAAATGCCAAGCAATGAAGTAAAGGCAGTGATGGAATTTTTCGAAAATAAACAAGATTAACACAAATCAATGTAAAGGAAATTTTGGAGATTACTCAAACAACAAACATCAACTTAGCTATAATGTTTTTGGAACCTAACCACCGCCAATAAAATTCAGATATGAATAAGTGCAAGCTTATTGAATTCAAACACTATCTCATGCCACAAAAGCAAGCTAAATTCGGATGCAAAAAGGTCTAAGGCAGTTGGCACGCAAGGGATAATTCCTTGTGCCAAAAACTAATTGAATTTTGTACCTAAAACTACTTCTATGCGTTTCAGAAATGCAGCTGATCGATCACAATTTGAACAGCAAACTATCAATTGAGACCTCAGCAGGAATGGATGAAGAAAACAGCTCACTTAGACACAAACTGAAGCAAAGAAAAGAATGCAGAAATAAAGGAAAATGCAGTAATAAAAACAGAATTTCAGGATTATAGTGCTAGCTAAGCTAAAAACATGGAAAGACTTCCAGGAAATCGAAACCAAATTCTATGTTAACTAAACCAGCATATATTGGACTTGAAGGCAGGGATTAACACAATGAAAACACAGAGATAATTTGGCAAACACACATCTCTGATACAATTCAGAGATTTGCAGGCAATTCAGAGCTAGATTGGCATGCAATAAATGGAATTGATGCACAGAACTTAAAGCAAATGCTATTTTAAACCAAGTACACTATCTATCTAATGCTAGAGCAGGAATTAACTACTAAGAAGCTCAGAAACAACTCAAAAACCAGTAATCTAAAACAATTGCAGAAACTGAAGAGTTTTGCAGAAATCAAATGGCACGCAAGAGATAGAATTGGCACGCAGCAAATTAAGCTAAAATAAGCTGAAATTTAACTAAGTTGACCACTAAATACGTTCCTAACTTACTTATCATGAAGATTACAAACCAAATTAAGCTAAACAATCAGCAAATGCAATTACAGCTAGTGAAATGAAAATGCAAAAACAGAACAAGTGCAGAAATTCAATTACAGCTACGAAACTTCGAAATTAAGGATCTAAACTATTCCTCAATTCTTCCTAAGCTCAAGAACTTCTTGGTTGTCAATCAAGAGCTGGCTTCGAACCCCTAGGCTCAGCAAATCAGTGGAAAACCATTTCTGAAGTTGATTCTGCTCAAATCTGCGCTTGGCTGGAATTTTCAATCCGATTCACTTCATCTCAATTAGTGGAGCTGCGATGATGATTGGAGACTCGTCTAAGCTCACCTGAGAACCCTTACAAGTGGCTCAGACGCTTGGAGATGGACTGTGGAAGAGAAGGCAGTGGTCGGACTGAGGAACTGCCGAAACCCTCAAGCACTCCCTGTTCCGGCGCAAATGGAGCTGAATTCTTCAAAGATCGATTGCCAAAGACTCAATTCTTGATCTAGGATGAATTTTGAGGTGGTCACGCCTTCTTGGAAGAAAATCTGAAGAAAACGATGAAGAAGGAAGCGAAGAACGGCGAAGAACACTGAAGACGCGACAAGGGTGGAAGCTGCGGCAATTTTTCCTTAAGTATTAACCAATGGACGGTCCAGATTGATCCACTTCAATCCAACGGCTGATCTTGGTCTGATTTTAGCCAAACTTTGATGATGATGATCTGGGGTCAGGATCTACCTTGTGGTAGCTCGGATCCTCCAAATTCGCAACGGATGGTCCAGATCAAGCTAATCTTTGAATGGATGATCTAGAGCCCTCCAAGCTTGATCCAACGGTTGATTGAGCTCTGATTGGGATGAAACCTTCAGATCTTGATCAGGGTGCTTGATCAACCCTAGCCCTAGCTCGGATTGCTTCAGATGATCCCGGATGGCTCAGATCTAGCCGCTTTTGAATCGGACGGCCCAGATTTAATCATAATCTTGATAATTCGATCCGGGTCACTTCCGACTTGAGTTTGACCTAATATGCCCTAGATCATTGAACCTTTGATGCCTACAAAAATAGATCAAGAATTTAGTGGCCAAATAATTCAATTTTATATAAATTTGCAATTAAGTCCAAAACAAGAGTAAGTTCTAAAACCTAGGGCAATTTCACAATTTTAGCAATAAAAACATAGGTCAAACATGGATTTTAGCAGCTCAAATAATCAATAATATAGTATTTATCAAGCGCCTTCTTCTTCACGGCAACAGATCCAGCAGCCAACCTTCATCAGTCGGCACAACCCAATTGGCAGCAGTTGAACTCTTCACAACACAGATTCTTGGGTCAATTTGCGTTTTTAGACTTGATTCAGTTGTTGATTGTTTTGATAGTTGGTTGTTTGAGCTAAATTGTTGATGTTTGTATCAAGTTTGATCCTTCCCCAATTTGAATTGCACGTTCTTGAATCAATTTCAATCATGCAATTGAGGTGTTTGGTCAAATGTCTCTTAGAACAGTTAATTTCAATTGTGATGTTTCTTAGTTGATTAACTCTGGTTTTGTATTGTTTTTTCCATGTCTTTGAGTTCTCTGTCTTCATTATATGCAATTAGGTTGGGAAATTAAATTTCTTTAATGCTGTAGATTTCTGTTCCCTGTTTAATTTTGTTGATGCTTAATTTCTAGTTGTTCTTTTCTTTATCGCAATTATAGTCAGGCTAAATTAGATTTCATTACCTGCACTGTCCTTCCTTAATTAGACTAAATTCATACTTGCTCAGCTATTCATTTCGTAGTCATAGCTCTCAAATCCAAAACCCAGTTTGATATCAAAAATCCAAAAACAATAAGATACGATCCTGAGATTTATCTTGCACCAACTACATTCGTTGGGAGACGACTCGAGTTACTCTATCCTACATTAGTTTAGAGGAATTCGGTACTTAAATTGTATTTGAAACCGTAACACGACAAAAACAGTTATCATTACCTCAAGCATCCATCTTCATCCACTACCCACAGACTACTCGACGTGTCTTAGTAACTCATCGAGATATATATCTTCATGTATCTCTTCATGTAAATAAATAATTCCTTTTGAATACTTTTCATGTGTATATAACTGCCCTGCGTTGATATTTCAATGTTCTGTCGGTTCTTCAGAAATTATGTATGTCATGTTGTCTTAGCTTTGAAACCGGTTAAGTTCCCCATGTAGCGAAGTAGTAGAGTCTGGGTTCGCCTGGTCAGGTGCATATGCCCTAGACCAAGCCTAAGTGCCCCCGGGCATAGGCTGCACCGCGGGGCATTAGGGTTTTGGTTACTTGATCGGGCGCGTATGTCCTAGACCAAGCCGCGTATGTCCTAGACCAAGCCTAAGTGCCCTGGGCATGGGCTGCACCACGGGGCATTAGGGTTTTGGTTACATGGTCGGGCGTGTATATCCTAGACCAAGCTTAAGTACCCCAGGCATAGGCTGCACAGCGGGGCATTAGGGTTTTGGTTACTTGGTCGAGCGCGTATGTCCTAGACCAAGCCTATGTACCCCGGGCCTAGGCTGCACCACGGTGCATTAGGGTTCTGGTTACTTGGTCGGGCGCGTATGTCCTAGACCAAGCCTAAGTATCCTGGGCATAGGCTGCACCGCGGGGCATTAGGGTTTTGGTTACTTGGTCGGGCGCGTATGACCTAGACCAAGCCTAAGTACCCCAGGCATAGGCTTCACCGCGGGGCATTAGGGTTTTGGTTACTCGGTCGGGTGCGTATGTCCTAGACCAAGCCTAAGTACCCCGGGCATAGGCTGCACCATGGGGCATTAGGGTTTTGGTTACTTGGTCGGGCACGTATGTCCTAGACCAAGCCTAAGTACCCCTGGCATAGGCTGCACCGCGGGGCATTAGGCTTTTGGTTACTTGGTTGGACGCATATGTCCTAGACTAAACTTAAGTACCCCGGGCATAGGCTGCACCGCGGGGCATTAGGGTTTTGGTTACTTGGTCAGGCGCGTATGTCCTAGACTAAGCCTAAGTACCCCGGGCATAGGCTGCACCGCGGGGCATTAGGATTTTGGTTACTTGGTCGGGCGGGTATGCCCTAGACCAAGCTTAAGTACCCCGGACATAGGCTGCACTACGGGGCATTAGGGTTTTGGTTACTTGGTCGGGCGCGTATGTCCTAGACCATGCCAAAGTACCCCGGGCATAGGTTGCACCTTGGGGCATTAGGGTTTGGTTACTTGGTCGGGCGCGTATGTTCTAGACCAAGCCTAAGTACCCCGGGCATAGGCTGCACCACGGGACATTAGAGTTTTGACTTCCTTAGTAACACATTTGTCATTTTGAAAGAAGCATCCCATTTTATTACTTGATTTTGCTGTAAGAGCACAGAGAGACATAGACAGTTGTTCTAAGCAAATTGCAAATCTTACTAAGGTCAGGGGGTTCCGAGACCGCAGCTGGACCGAGACCTCCTGCGTTTCCACCTTTCCTCCACAGCTAGTCTTCCTGGCCCTTCAAGTTCTTCCGAGACTCTGTTCTGACCTCTCCACTGTAACATCGTCGGGACACCAGCTGATCTCCTCGAACTTCCACCACCCGGTCGCCCACCGGGAACTTGATTTTCTGGTGGTAGATAGAAACTATAGCCTGGAAAGCACTGAGCATCGGGCGACCCAGGATGGCATTGTAGGAGGAAGGCGCGTCCACGATTAAGAAAGGAGTTCTCCGTGTTCTCTCGAACCTGTCGTTGCCTAAAGAGAGTGACAGGGTAATTTGGCCCAGCGGCTGCACTCGATACCCCGTGAAGCCGAACAGTGGGGCCGAGACTGGGAGCAATTCATCCTCGTCTATTTGCATCTGTTCCCAAGCCGCTCTGTACAAAATATTCACGGAACTCCCCGTGTCTACGAAGATTCGCTTCACCTCATAATTGGCAATGTGAGCCATGATCACTATGGCGTCCTCATGAGGAGCTTCTACTTCTTCGAGGTCGGATGACCCAAACGAGATGGTCGGGTCATCCACCTGGCTTCGGCTTGTCCCGATGGAGTAGTTTTCCAACCGCCGGGTGTACGACTTCAGGGCTCGGTTAGAGTCCCCCGCGGTAGGTCCTCCGAAGATGACCCCTACGTGGCCTGAAGGGGGGCCCCGCATAGGGGCTTTGCCCTTTTGGGGATCTCTCTCCAAGGAGAGGGATCTTCGGGGTGCGGGCCCCGGCTTCTACCTCTGGATCGTGATCGGGACCGCGGTCGGATTTCGTTTCCTCCTGCAGTCCATCGTCGAGGGGAAAGGCTTCGCCGGAGTGACCTTCGGTGATACCCTGACTTGTTCCATTTTCTCCGAGGTTTGGTATCCGCTTCCTCAATGAACTTCTTCTTCAGGGCATGACACTCTTCTATGAAGTGAGTCGAACTGCCATGATAATTGCAGTACTTGGGCAATGCCTCCAGCTGCTCGGTGTCTACTGTGTCCACCAGCCGACACCTACCAGTCCAGTGATCCTTCCCGGGCGGCAAGTCTTTTCCCCGCACCGGAGCTGGGGGCTCCTTCCTGTCTGACCGAGGGGCTGCTGGAGGAGGAGCTCCAACTGGATCCTTGCGCCCCCGGCTGCTCGGTATCTACTGTCTCCACCAGCCGACACCTACCAGTCCAGTGACCCTTCCTGGGCGGCAGGTCTTTTCCCCGCACCAAAGCCGGGAGCTCCTTCCTGTCTGACCGAGGGGCTGCCAGAGGAGGAGCTCCAACTGGATCCTTGTGCCGGGCATACTTTACTTCTTCTACATTGACATGCTTGAATGAGTGTCCCATCAAATCATCAAAACTGGCGGGGGGATTCCTCACCAAGGACCGAAAGAAGTCCCCTTTAGTGAGCCCTTCGGTGCAAGCGCTTACGAGTATATCTGATGTCGCGCTGGGTACATCCTGTGCCACCCGGTTGAACCTCTGTATGTACTCCTTGAGCGGTTCCTTAGGCTTTTGCTTGAGAGCGAACAGGTTGAGTGTTATCTTCTAGTAGTGCCGGCTACTCGCAAAATGGTGGTGGAAGGCCGTCTTGAACTCCACGAAGGAGTTAATGGAACCCTGTGGCAACCTCTGAAACCACCGTAGAGCTGCTCCAAACAAAGTGTTCAAAAACACCCGACACTTCACCCTGTCAGTATATTGGTGCAGAAGTGTTGAATTCTCGAATTTACAAACGTGATCCTCTGGATCCGTCTTCCCATCATACTCAGGGATCCCTGGCCCGCGGAACTGCTTCGGCATGGGGTCTTCGACAATCTCAGATGAGAAAGGGGTAGAGGGAGTCTTCTGAAAGATCTTGAGTCCATCCCTCCTCCCTGGTCCCTCTTCATGCCTTTGAGCGTTGGAGGCCACCGAATGGGCCTTCTCCCCTTCTCCAGGGGATTCTCTCTGAGGGCCTTGGGTTGCGCCGTCCTGTCACCCCACAGGGGTGACGGACCTTCGGGAATGCGAGGCGGAGATTCTGGAGATCTCCTCCCTCATCGGACCCACTGGTTGTGGGACAGCCTGTTTGATTTGGTGCTGCTCCAGGGCTTCCTTGATGGCGCTAGCCACCAGGCAGTCAAATTCCTCTCGCGAGAGGGTGAGGGGTTGTCCCTCCGATCCTGCCATTGGCGCTCCTTCAGGTGCGTTATTAATTTCCCACAGACGACGCCAAATTTGTTCCGGAAGGAGTCGTTGACGATGACTAGTCACTAAGGCTCAGCCCCTGTGGAGATTACTACGTCGATGAGGAACTTGGGGGTCTTGCGAAAGTAACACAAGCGTTAGGGGGACACGCAGGCAGGGGTCTGGCAGAGTCCACTCTGACGCTCAAGTTAGTAGGTTGTCCGAATTGTGGTGAGAAAGAAAGACAGTATGTAAAAACGGGAGATCGTAACCCCCTTACTGGAGGGTTGGTTTACCTTTTATATTGATGTCGACAGACTAGTCGTGCTCCCTTTATCGGTGCCACGTCTCTGATATTTAGGTCGCACCCCCTGCTTTCGGTGATAAAGGGATATCCTTTAAAACAGTCCGCGTCGTTATCACTCTTTCTCTAGTTGAGACACTCGGGGGGCGGGTGCGTGGACTTGCCCGCGCTGAGCGGGGGGATGTCAGTACCCGAGGTCAGCTGTTGCAAGGACTCCGCCTCCCGAGGTAAGCTCGGGGGTCTTTGGGTGCGCTATCTCCCGAAGTACTCTCGGGGTCTCCCCTCCTGAGGGGGCTTCCGCGAGGGATCCTTGGACTAACCTTCCTGAGCGCGCCCCCGAAAGGGGGCCCCGGGGCCCGAGAAGAGAGGTTATGTCGTGTCCCTAGCTTCATCATCTCCGTGCCGGGCACGAGCTATCCAGCCCCATCACTAATATATATTTTTTTTACTTAGTTCGAAATCTTCAATGACTCCTACTCCAAATCCTATCCTTGTTGAGTGTTTTTGTTGAGCAATTGACTATAAGCATGAACAATTACAAAGACATATATTTAAAGTGCAAGTAATATAAAGAGAACAATTATACTGACGACTTAGTGTTGAGGCAATCTGTGGTCTGGAGTGACCAAGGGTTTTGATATTTGGCAAAGGGTTTAAGTTAGGTTTACCCTTGTGTTCTTATATGTGTATGTTGAGTGTGCAGGTTATACAGGTTACACATATGGACTTGACTGGACGACCTCGGTACAGTGAAGGGTGGCATGGAGACAAGCTGGAGGCTTGTGTGCACCCGAGAGACCTTGGAAAGCAGGGACGATGAGCTGGTGGGCGCGGACTTCGAGGCATGCGTGAAGGATGGCATGGAGGCAAGCTGGAGGCTTGCGTGCATCCGAGGGACGGGAGCCGATGATGAAGAGGGCGCGAAGGCAATAGTCGAGGCTGCGGATGAGGAGTCAGTCGAGTCGTGAGGGTACGAGTGTTGTGTGATTGTACTCGGGAAATCCTAGGGTTTGAGTGCGGAGTGGAATGTACTCAGGAAGGGTAACCTTAGGTGGGTGAGTAGACCAGTCGACTGGCCTGGGGGCAGTCGACTGATGGAACTCACAGAAAGGTCTCAGCCCTGGGACCAATCGACTGCCCTGGGGGCAGTCGACTGGTAGGTGGCTGGTGAGTTGGCTGAGAATTCGAACGTTGGGGTGCAACGGTCGAATTTCAGTGGCACCAGTCGACTGCCCTAGGGGCAGTCGACTGGTAGCGAGGGTTTCAGCCCAAGTCCTATTTAAAGAGGACTTCGTGGTGGCTGAGATTCTTGACGAATCTTGTCTTGGTTAAAGGCAAGATAGTAGTCTTTGTGCTCAGAGTTTTGCTTGGTGTTGTGCCGAGGTTTCTCCACCCACAAGGAGCGACGAGGGCTAGCCGGAGGTTATCCGGGGAGTGATCCACCAACGAATTCTTAGATTAGTCACCCGGCCGGTGTGGATACCAAGTATAATCGGTTTGTTAGCATTGTTTCTTTATTGTTAGTTTTATTTTGTTTGTATTTCCGCTTGCGCGCTAACAATCTTGTAGAGAAGAACCGACAAACGCTATTCACCCCCCTCTAGCGTACTGGAAACGATCCTACAATTGGTATCAGAGCGAAGGACCGCTCTTGATCGGACTAACCGCCGAGGGAGCACACGCTAGAGGAGAAGAACATGGAAGAAAAATTCGGGGACAACATCTACACCCCGCCAGTCTACGACTATGATGATTTCGGGTATTGGAAGTCACGGATGGAGACGTGGTTCGGAATAGAGTGGGACCTTCGGATTGCGCTTGAAAAGCCCTTCGAGATTCCAAATGATAAGCACGGGAAGAGGCTTAGACCTAGATATTGGAATCAAGAATTAGAAAATCAATCCAAGGTGAATAAAAAGGTAATTAACATATTACTTAATACTTTGCCTACTAATGTTTTGAATGGTGTAGGAGCATACAAAAATGCACATGAATTGTGGATCAAAGTAGAAGAATTTCATAAAAACCCTACACGAGGTCAAGTAGTGGAAGAACCCGAGGAAGTGAACTCAATAGCCCAAGAGGAGGAAGAATTAAGTGAAAGATCATCAACCTCCTCAAGAGTAGAAGAGGAAGCATCAACTTCAAGGATTGAGGGGGAGGAAAGACCCTCAACCATGCAAGAACAAGAGGAAGCATCCACGTCATCCAAGGTTGAAGAAGAAGTCAACCTAGCCTCCACCTCCACCAAAGCCAAGAGAAAGGAACATATCATATGCTTTGGATGCAACAAAAGGGGACACTACAAGGATAAGTATCCAAATGGTAAGAAAAAGGAGGTACACTCTACACTCATTTCAATTCCATTTAAATCTAACATGAAGTGTAGAAGTGAAGAAGCCCAAGCTAAAAGGAAGAAGATCCGATATTTTACGTGTGGTGAGCTAGGGCACTACCACACTAAGTGCCCAAGGAGTAAAGAGCTCAAGAAAATGGGACACTTGAGGAGATGGGAGAAAGAAGAAAGGAGGAAGCAAAGATCACAACAAGGAGGGACTACAAGGGTATGAGAGGTAATTCCTAACCCTAGGTCAAAAAGTAATTCAATTTCAAGTTCTTCCTTGCATTTTAAAAATCATGTTAATCATCTCTCCATGCATGCTAGTTTTCATGAAAAATGCTTAATGGTGCATAACTTTGGATTTAGATATAATGATAGGACTATGAGTAACAAGGTAGATCAAAATCCTAGGAGAAGCATGCATCATGATCAACCCAAGACCTCTAGACCTAAGGATCATGGTACTAATCCCAAGAAGGGGAGGAATGTGCCTAGAAAAATGGGTAGGTCTAGGAATGTTCAAAGTGGACCTATGGACTCTAAGGTTAAAGGTCTAGAAAGGGAAAATCAGGCCTTGAGGGCAAGACTTGATAAATTGGAAAAGACCTTAGACAGATTCAAGGTTAGATCTAAAGGTCTAGATATGGTGTTGGGTAGTTTGAAACCCAATTATGATAGATCGGGATTGGGATATCGGTCTAAGACCTCTAAGGCCAACAAAAAGAAGTGTGCTGGGGAGGTATACAATCATGGTAAGTAGAGAAAGTCCAAGGATGGTAAGGGAATGTCATCCAAAGGTAAAAAGAGTGACTTAACCAAGGACAAGGTGTCCAAGGTTAAGAAGGTCAATTTTGTAGGCCAAGAGTCACCGGGGGAACACCGGTGTGGTCTAGTGTTTCTTGAGTCACCTAGGGAGGTGGCTAGGGCTAAGAGCTCAAGGGGAGCTCTAGGAGCCTTTGGGATATATGGTGAATGGACCCTAGGAGAGGTGCTCCTAGAGGTCTAGATGGACCAAGGGATGTGCCAAAAGAGTTGGAGACGGGCTTGAGTCTCAACTTTTGGGTTTTTACACATGGATTATGTGTTTCATGTATGAAAATATGACATTGGGGCCATATAGCATGAAGGTTGGTTTTTGATGTATAAATGTCATATAAATTAATGCTAGGGATGCATTGTGGGTTGACATGGGCAGAGACATCAAGAGGAAACCAAAACTAGGACTTTAGGTCAAGGTTCTATTGAACTTTTTAACTAGTTTTGGATTTTGTGTCAAACTTGGGAATGGTGGTAAATACATTTTCGAATGTATTTTTCCCAAGTAGATATGGGTACCACAAACCTCTCCACAAAATTTGAGAATTTTTGGAGATTTGTGAAATTTTTGGTGCATTTCTGAACTTCGTCAGAAAAGGCTGAAATTCTATATTTCAGAGTATCAGTCAACTGCCATTTTGGGCAGTCGACTGTTAAAAGCTGAATTTTGTATCAGCAGTTGGGTTTGTGTCCAAATGATGCAAAACAAGTGTATGGGAGGCTAGTACACATTGTTTATGGTCATTGGGGATTAAAAGATCCAATAATTGGGATATTGTTGGAGTCTTTTTGATGTTAGGCAAAGGGGGAGAAGTGTTGGGTTTAAGTTGGGAAACCAAACACACCTTTGCTAGATACCCTAGGTCTAGGGGGAGTTGAGATTAAGGGAGAGTATGATTGCTCCATTCTTGGCGTAAGGGGAACCTGGGAGGGGTTTTTAAAAAGCCTTTGTAAGTCCAGTATAGGGGGAGCTTTGGAAAAGCTTTGAAAAGCCCATTTTGTTGAAAAGTCCTAACTTAGATAGTTAGGTGTGTAAAAGTCCTAGCTTGGAGGGCTAGGTGTGAGAAAGTCCTAACTTGGAGAGTTAGGTGTGTAAAAGTCCTAGTTTGGAGGGCTAGGTGTGAGAAATTTCTAACTTGGAGGGTTAGGTGTAGAAAATTCCTAACTTGGAGGGTTAGGTGTGGAAATTCCTAACTTGGAGGGTTAGGTGTGGAAAATTCCTAACTTTGGGAACATAGGTGTGGAAATTCCTAACTTGGGAAGTTAGGTCTGAAAAAGTCCTAACTTGGAGGGTTAGGTGTGGGATGCCTTGGGATAGGATCCATTGTTGCATTGCATATGCATCGTTTTTGCTATTGACTACTATTTTGCTTTCCCTAACTTAAACGTATTGCCAAACATCAAAAAGGGGGAGATTGTTAAGGCAATCTGTGGTCCGGAGTGACCAAGAATTTTGATGTTTAGCAAAGGGTTTAAGTTAGGTTTACCCTTGTGTTCTTATATGTGTATGTTGAGTGTGTAGGTTGTACAGGTTACACATATAGACTTGACTGGACGACCTCGGTACGGTGAAGGGTGGCATGGAGACAAACTGGAGGCTTGTGTGCACCCGAGGGACCTTGGAGAGCAGGGACGATGAGCTGATGGGCGCGAACTTCGAGGCAAGCGTGAAGGATGGCATGGAGGCAAGCTGGAGGCTTGCGTGCATCCGAGGGACGGGTGCCGATGATGAAGAGGGCGCGAAGGCAATAGTCGAGGCTGCAGATGAGGAGTCAGTCGAGTCGTGAGGGTACGAGTGCTGTGTGATTGTACTCGGAAAATCCTAGGATTTGAGTGAGGAGTGGAATGTACTCAGGAAGGGTAACCTTAGGTGGGTGAGTAGACCAGTCGACTGGCCTGGGGGCAGTCGACTGATAGAACTCACAGAAAGGTCTCAACCCTGGGACCAGTCGACTGCCCTGGGGGCAGTCGACTGGTAGGTGGCTGGTGAGTTGGCTGAGAATTCGAACGTTGGGGTGCAACGGTCGAATTTCAGTGGCACCAGTCGACTACCCTAGGGGCAGTCGACTGGTAGCGAGGGTTTCAGCCCAAGTCCTATTTAAATAGAACTTCGTGGTGGCTGAGATTCTTGACGAATCTTGTCTTGGTTAAAGGCAAGATAGTAGTCTTTGTGCTTAGAGGTTTGTTGGGTGTTGTGGCGAGGTTTCTCCACCCACAAGGAACGACGAGGGCTAGCCAGAGGTTATCCGGGGAGTGATCCACCGACGGATTCTTGGATTAGTCACCCGGCCGGGGTGGATACCAAGTAAAATCGGTTTGTTAGCATTGTTTCTTTATTGTTAGTTTTATTTTGTTTGTATTTCCGCTTGCGCGCTAACAATCTTGTAGAAAAGAACCGACAAACGCTAGTCACCCCCCCCCACTCCAGCGTACTGGAAACGATCCTACACTTAGAATAAAGACTTTGGCATTGTCGTTGAAGCAGCTTTTTAGCATCGTAGAGCAATTTTCGGAGCAGTACGTAAGAGCGAAAGTTATAAAGAATTGATTCCTCAAGGTGTTAGTCGAAATTGCTTATAAAGGCTTGTTCGGGTGCCCCTGCAATCCTGACGTGTATCGACCAATCCGTGCCCACCAACTAAGCCACACGCATGGTTGGGTCGAACTAGTCCGAGCACCTGGACCACCATCAGACGCTCAGATCTCCGGGCGCCTGGACTAGCTCTAGGTGCTTGGAGCCTATTTTCCAACCAACTCTCATCTTTGTGTATCCGCACCATAGAGTTAGAGAAACAAACATAATATGAAATTTATTACATTTTGACTATCTCGCACTATCTTGTAGTGATTTTGGATTTTGTTAAAATCCTTGGTCGAATTGACGCCTACTACTCTCTCAACGGGGAATGTGTCTTCACCTACTTCTCTCAGGAGAGTTTACCTTTGCTAAATATCTGGTTCTCCAAATTTCTTTGAATTTTTGCTCAGCATCCAATCTCGATCCTCGGGACTTTCTGCTAGACGTTCGATTCTCGACCCACGTAGACTTCCACCTAGTGTCGGCAACCCCTCATGACTTTTGCCTGATGTCCTCGATCTGCCATGACGCCTACCCAATCCACTTGATCAGGATTTCGTTGCCCAATCCACACAACCAAGAGTTCTTACCAATCAGCCAACCCCTTTTTTTTTTGCCCAATCACCTAACCAGGACTTCTTGCCTGTCATCAATTAAGACTCCTTTTTCTAAACTCAACTAAGACTTTCTTGCACACTTAGTTCAATTTTTTATATCACAATAACTCTTAATTTTGAATTTTTACCAATATTAAAATCTAACTTTGATTAGCTAATAATTCTAGCACCAGCAAGAACAACTTACTAGATTTCGAAAAACAACACCTCTGAGGTATTGCATTTCAAAAATGAATATCATTGCAGTGCTGTGACATTAATTTTTGAGTTTATGCGACATCAAAATGATACTAATTTTCAAAATATGGTACCACAATGGTGCTTTCTTCTTGCTTGCCAATTTGCTTAATGAAGCCTGTTGCAGACAAATAAGACAACAAATTAGCTCAGTATTTTTATTCCCCTTCATTAATTATGTATTTAATCTGGCATGATCACCAGACATGATTGCTTGCTATCCATAAATTAAGTCGAACAACTTCTGTCTCTCGCTTGTGAACGTGCAGGTAGATGGAGGGGCTCTCCATGTTGTTCATGTTTTGTATTCTCCAGGGGAAGACAAAGGTACTAAAATAGAGGGAGAAGGGGCAATTTGTCCAATGCAGGAGCAGCACTGGAGAGGGATTCCTGCTCATCAACTCATTTATTCATGAATTAATGTTTTTGAAGCAGCAGATGGAGCCACAATTAATCCCGTAAGTTGTCACATCTATCATGCATCTGAGTTTATGCTTTGTCCAATAAATAATGAGGCCTTTCATATGAATTTTTGCCGCGATATATAATGGTAAAATGCTTAAAAGAAATAAATAATTAATTAAAGGGCGCCCTTATAAGTATGAAATTTGTAAAAAGATGTATTAAATTTATAATTTTTTATTTACTGTATTCAAAAAATAATTACTATTGTCAGATTGGATTTTAAGTACTACTTTAAAGAATGAATATCAAAATACAATATCATAAAATTTATATAGTATTAAAATGATATTGATTTTTAATATTGTGCTGTTTATTTTTGAAAAACCTTTAAGTGTTTTTTTATTTGAAAATTTCACAATTTTATAGTTATACAGGCCCTGGTTCAATTATCGAACAAACAATTAAGAAAGAAGAGTTCTAAAAGTACACAACTCGATCCTTTGTCACAAAATGTGATTTACTCTCCACGTACACAGAGGAAGTAAATTAAAGACTATTAGTCAAGATATTCTTCAAATAAATTATAAAAACTATTAATTCGAACATTATATTATAGCTAGACCCTATCTAATGGTCCATGAACTAAGGAAACACGAAACTGCCTAACAAGATTCTCATTGTTCAGTTCTCTGTTTCTTCTTCCTTCTCCTCCTCTGTCATTGACTTTCTTCCACCTCCTCCCACTTTAAAGCGCCCCCACCCCACGCTCATTCTTCCCCTCTCTGTTCTCTTTTGCACTCCAACTGCCATGGCCTGTGCTCCAAAGCCAGCCCCTGCCGGCGTCCGGCGCCTTTCCGAGCTGCTGGCAGAGCAGCAAGAGCCCTTCTCGTTGGATGCCTACCTGCTGCAGAAAGGCTATCCAGAGCGAAGCCTCCATCCACCTCTCTGTTGGTCCATCCTCAGCGCAGGCCATGTCCTCCACAGGAGCAGCAGCAGATTCCAGCTTCTCAAGCGCAAGCTGGCCGAGCTTCTCCATCCGAAAGCCTCGAGCAGCGACAACGATAACAAAAAGGCCTTCCTCAACCATGACCACCTCTGCTCTCCTCCCTCTCTCCAATGGAAACGCTGGGAGGTGGAACGCAGCCCTGTCTCTGTCCTCGACCTGCCCTCCTCCTCTGAAGAAGACTCCTTCTCTTCCTGCGCCTTATTCTCCATGACAGACGAAGACGAGACGAAAGATTTGGACGGCTTCAAAGAGTTGCTCGAGTTGGCTTCTTCTCCAGCCTGCAACTCGCTCACCAAATCAAGAAAACAACTCGATGAGCCAAAGAAGCTTGTCCTGTACTACGAGCAGGATGAGATCGACTCAGAGATCACCAGTATTAACCAATTGACATTCCAACCTCACACGAGAGAGATTGGGACTCATGTAGAAGAAGCCATTTTCGAAGCTGTAATCTTAGAGACGATAAGCTTCTGTTGTACATTATGAAGATGCTAGAAGAGGAAAGTTAATTACAAGTAGAGATTGGTGCATTCAAAAATGTCGTGTTTGTGTATCGACTCACGTTGAAATCCCAACACTACGGACGTGTAACAGTGCATTGCTGTGCCGTGCCACAGCAAACAGATTGTCGTTATGATGATCGAATAAAGTTCTCTGCCATCAGGGACTCAATGCCTGTATGGGGCAGCGATAGAGTGATTAGTTGTTATCTTAAATATCTACGGTTCGATACCAGCCACACGTATTTATAAGAATTTTTCTTTCAAATGGGACGTGAACCCTGGGTCGCTGGGTTTCTAGATCGCTCATCGTGAGTATTTTTCGATTTACTTTGATGGTCGATGGAAAATTTCCGTGGAACAAAATCGATCAAGATTTAAAAAATGGTGTTAATCATTTTTTTCCAATGCCTGTACTGCACCTGATTGACTATTATCGTGGTCATTTTTCTATGGATTAGATGTCACAGAGAGCACTCATTATTGCAGAAATGCAATTAGAGGTCAATTAGAGAAGCGACAAATATGAGCAAGTTGAGCTAAGGAAAAAAAAACAATGATCTATCATTTGAAGTTCTGTCAAATCATGAACAGGACATGCATGTTCCAGTGAGCTATGTAAGGATTGTTAATTGACAATGTCTGAGTTGTAGAAGACCAAAGTTTCCAATATTTCTTTCTTGCTTTTTTTTATTTATATGTAGGTTCGAATAATCTAGAGTTGATAGTTTCAATTCAATAGAAATGTTTTAGCGACCATTCAGATAAATTAGAACGTATTCGTGAAGATCTATCTAAATGATCAATTTTTTTAAATTTATCATCCCATTAGAGAAAGTTTTTATAATATATTATAATTGAGATTTAAATTTTAGATGTCTGATTAACTATAATACCGTAGCTTGGGGCATAATTTTTTTCTATCAGTGACAAAAGATGATAATCCTCACCCGGTACCCCTTCAAGACTACTCTATGCATATTTGAAAGAGAGGAAAATCATAGGAATCATGACCTAATAAAATGGCCATTTATATGGGAAAATATACACTAGCGAGACATACACTAAAGCTTCCTAACTATAAAATATGTGTTTAAATAGAGAGGTAATATGAAGGATGATTTGGTAGGTAAATGCAGACAAACTTATCTACAAGGAAAAGCCAAATTGTTTAAACAATTGAAGTATTGTATGTTCCTGAGCAAGTGCATCAATCATTAGAAGAAGATGTCTCTCTTGACGCAATGTTTTTAATCATGAATTTTAAAATTGAAATTTTAGCAATTATATCATACATCTAGTTACACCGATATATGAACCTGAATATTGTGAATTTGTTATCGTCTCAACATCGTCCATGAGGAAATCCGATAATCCTAGACAAAAAAACAACAGACTCGATTCTTCTATAGAAACCGAGGTGACGACGTCGTACTCTCTTCGCCTATAGAAAACAGACAAATCTCAAATTACCCAATCCGGACCATGCATGTTCTATATATAATAATAAACCCGATTTTGTTATCAGCCTATCATTGATAACAAAATACGGATTAACAAATCCATAATCAATATTAATGGGATCACTTAATAAAGTAAATTTATTCGTAATGGTATAAAACTAGGATATTACAAAATAGCATATAACTCCATCGAATAGAAAAATTAAATCAATATCTCTTTGCTCCTAATTTACCCATAAGGGAAGTAAGAAAAAACTATTTACCTTTAAAATTAATCAGGTGAAGTTTCGAATACCTGAATTATTAAAAAAACATTATTATGCAAATGGACTCTGAGATCTAAGCAAATTAAGGGGATGAAATGCTGAATGAGATTAACCTTGAAGTTTCGAATGAAGGTAAGTTGGAAGGAGTTTAATTTCAGTAGTGTCTATTTTCAATGGAGAATAATTTTGTATCTAATATTGATGTGATAGATAGGAGAGCCTACATGTGACAAAATCAGGTCGAAAGTTAGTCAATTGTCAAAAGTTAAATAGAAGCGAAAGCGCAGGTTACAACAGTCCACCCGACTTCTCTTGCTCAATCACCCGACTCCTCCTACTTTATCACCAAACTTTTCAAATGCGGATCACCTGATACCTTCAACTCAGTCATCCAACCTCACCTCTCTGACTTGGTTTACCCGACTCCTCCTACTCGACCACTGACTTCTCCTACTCGGTCACCAGATTCCTGCTACTTGGTCATCAGACTTCTCTATTCGGTTCACTCGATTCCTTCAACTCGGTCATCTAACCTCTCCGACTCGGTTCACCAAACTCCTATAACTTAGTCACCCGACTCTCTCAGATTGGTCACCCTCTGTTAGGACCTACATCCTTCGTGTTTTATAGTACTGTTTTTCCTGGAGAACATGGGCAACATAGTCATTTCTCCCGGAAGATGTACACAACTACAACCCTTTAAATGGTCGTCTTCTTCCGTGGACGCAAATACACACATATAGCCATCTAAACTTTGCTAATACTCCACAACTTTTACCTTTCCCTAGCCTCTATGGGTGAGTGTTATAAATATCCAAGATGTTTTCTTCATCATTGAAACAACCAAGATCTCCCCCTTAGCAGTTGCCTCTCGTTGACTGCCAGATCGTGATCTCAGATAGGGACAAATTGGTGATGTCTGTGGGAATTTACCTGAACTAATACATTAAAATGGTGGAACTCAGGAGAACTGTCGAGGGTCCTAGTTTCACAGGAGACGTAGTTCATAGTGAGGCTATCACCATGGCCAGAGAAGAGTTTCACGTATTTGTTGATCAATCAGCGCAACATATTCTGCAAAGACTCCCGCCTATAAACCCGACTCTGAGGAAGTACCCACTGCTTCGACTGAGGTGCTCTCTTATTCCTCATCGAATACCACGAGCTCTGGTAGGTTCTATCCCTATTGTTGATACTAATCAATGTAACAAGATCGTGATCCCACCTGAAGAATACTCACACAGATCGATGTCAGGCAGAACGCCTCCTAAAAATTGAAAAGGCAAAATATCCCCTAGATACTAAAGAAAGGAGTTCCTAAGGCACGCTTTTCTCGAGCCATGTCCTAGACGATGAACTACTATATAATTTCCAGACACCTCAGCTAGGGGAGTACACTGGTTTAATCGATTTTGAGGACCATCAAGGCCGATTTGTGAACGCCTCCCTACTTCACCAGTACACCGATGGTGTCAAGTGTCGAGTCTTTCTAACAACTCTTTTCGACTCTACTCAAAGATGGTTTAACTGACTACCATCCTCATTCATCCAAACTTTCACTAACTTCAAGGCTACATTCCTGCACCACTTCGCTAGCAGTAAGTGGTCCATAAGACCCTATCAATTTATTCACATTGAAGCAAACAACCAAGGAAAGCCTAAAAGAATACATACAATGGTTCAATAGAGTCGCACTGGGCGTTCCCTCGGCCACCTCCAAGGCACTCATAAGTGCTTTTCCCCAAGGTCTATAAGAAGGAGATATCTTCTAATCTCTAGTGAAGAAGCCTTTGATGAATTTTGACAATCTCCTAGGTTGGGCAAAGAATTATATCAATGTAGAAGAAACCCAGGCAACGAGAAAGAAAGATGTCATAACATTGACATCTATAACGGCTCGACTTGAGCGCAAACCTCCTCCGCCACCTCTTCAGCATAAGGAGTCATTCATCCACCACCAAATGTCCTAGCTCAGACAGGTGTGAGAATGGTGCAAACCATGGAAGCAATCTCGACTTCTGACCTTCAGTCCAACAAGTCGAATAATGAAAAGTTGGAGCGATATTGCACTTTTCACTACTCTCGTGGACATTTCACCTTAGTATCGGCAGTATTCTAGAAAATCCATCATGTAGCCAAGGAGCCTCTACCTCTCGAAAAATCACTTCTAGAGCTAGCTCAGTGGTCGACAACCCAATATGCCCATGGTGAAAATTCGGAGCACCAAGCCAATAATTGAAGGGAATCGCCTTATCACTCAACCAATCATCGAAGGGACATGCCCCTGAGAAGGAGGTCTCAATCTCGGGAGTCGACTCAGCATCGACTGGTAGCCAACCCTGAAGATGCTGGGGGGGGGGGGGGGGGATCGCTCACACCGAGGGGATATCAACATGATCTCCAGAGACTCGACCAATGGAGACTCAAACCGAGCCAAGAAGACTCATAAACAAAGGCTCGAGAGTTACAACATCAGCACCAAATCTCGGGCAGAGACAGGTCCCATGATCAGTTTTTGTTCCTGAGACTTGGAAGGGGTAATTGCTTCCCATGAGAATGCACTGGTGATACTGACTATTATAGCTAATTATAACATGCCGAGAGTCTTCGTCGACACAAGGAGCTCGGAGATGTGCTTTTTTAAAAGGCCTTTGACCAGATGTAAATAGACTGACAGGAGTTGCAAACCATCCCTACGATGTTATTCAGGTTTACCAGACATGAGGTAGAGTTGCTTTGGCTGATCAATCTCCTACTGTCCCTAGGAGACAAACCTCGAAAGTGAACTTTGAACATTGTCTTCACGGTGGCCGATGCCCCATCCACCTATAATGTCATCCTAGGATGACCCGCCTTGAGCTCGTTCCGAGCCACGGTTTCTACCTATTATCAGAAGATGCAGTTCCCTATATAGATGACTAGATGGGCAAAGTCAGGGGTGATCAGACAGCCGTAAGGAAATGCTATATTGAGGTGGTATAGGTCAACTCGTGAAAAAATTGGAGAACCAGAGGGGTCAAGGTCTAGCTCGTCCACGATATCTCTCCAACTTGACCAACTGAGGGACATGAAGATTTGTCAATAGTGCCCAAGAAGCCGAATAGAACTACTCGAGGTGGTAATTGACCTCCTCCTAAGTTGAAGGAAAAGGTAATTGCCTATTTCTCTCGCAATCAGGTGGCCTTTGCTTAGTCAGCCAAGGAGGTCATGAGTATATCAGCCACGATCATGGAGTACCGACTCAACACCGACCCAAAAGCTAGGCCGGTTTGACAGAAGAAGTGGCACATTGGGCTCAAGTCACTCATAAGTTGAGCTCATGAGCATACTATCCGGAGGACTTGGATGGTAAAGAGCTCGCCCAACAATGACAAGCTATGCATATGTGGCCTTATGGCATTTAGGGACCTCAACTACCCATCATATTATATTTTATCACAAGTACTTGTTTGCTTTATACCTTTTATCTTCCCTTCAATACTAAAAGACTACTCGGGTCATGCATTGAGTCCAGCTTGCTCTCATGAAATTAAAGGCACTCGAGTCATACACCAGGTCCAATCGAGCTCCCATGAATCGAAGTTTCTCGGGTTATACACTAACTCCAATTGTGCTCCAATGAAATCAAAGGCACTCGGGTCACAAACCGAATCCAAATCGCTGATTCATAGCTCTCTGACCCTCGTTACCCTACACGGGATCCACAAACACCGTCTAAAAGAAATTTCAAAAGTAAGGTTTCATATTCCATTTCAAAATTTTGCTCAACGCATCGTCTCAAGATTACAAAAAGAAAACAACAAAAGCTAATACTATTCGGCAAGATCCTCCTCTAGGATGTCTTGATAGACCTTCTAAATGCTTATAATGGTCGGGGTCAAGTCAATAGGTAGGAGCATGGCCTCTCGAAGCTGCTTGAAGGTTCCATCAACTCCATGCTTGAGCATCTTGAGTGTGGGGTTGCCGAGCAGATCATAGAATTCTTTTGACTGCAGGTATTCACCCATCTTCATAGCCTAGACCACTCTTCTCTATCCAAATAGCCTTTGATCTCTACCTCTTTGATATCCAGCTTGCCATTCTGGGCTTCGAGATCATCCTTCAGGGCCTCTGTTTTAGTCCTCCAAGTCTTGGACACAACCTTCATTGCCTCCAGCTCCACCTTCTTAATCTCTGACTCAGCTTTTTTGGTCTCTAATGCAACTGAGGCCTTCATCCATCATTTCTTCTCCGAGGAGGCTTGCAATTCCGATTTCTTCATGCGGACTTGGAACTCACCCAACTACCCTTAGAGGGATGTCACCAAAGTCTTGGTCATGTTTAGCTCCTGTTGCATCAGATGCTGTTGTTCTGCTTAGGTTATCACCTCAGACTTATGTTGCTCTGCCTCTGCCTTCACCGCCTCCAATTTTTAACTCGGAGGGATATGTTGAGCCTCCATCTTGTCCAACCAAGCTCATATGGCTCAATGGGATTGAAGAAAGTTGGGAAATAAGGAGGTTAGCTCCAACATCTCGACCCACAGTTGCAACAAAGATGTAAGTACTCCTGGTTGGTTTTGATGTGATCAACCGATTTAAGTTAGGTCTTGGTGTGTTTAATCCTGTGTCTAAGTGTACAGGAACTTAGGAGCACATGAAGTCGAGCGGAAGATGCAGCGGTCGAGAAGGATGGCACGGAAAGGGAGCCGATGGGCTTAGTGCATCTGAGGGACGCGGAGCATTGAGGAAGAGTACGCCGGTGGAGCGAGAAGGACGCACAGGGTGTCCGAGGGACGAGAAGTCGGGAGGAAGGATGCTCGAGGGGCGAAAGGCCGGAATCGAGTTCGGGTGAGCCTAACTCCGGTTGGCCAGAAATCACTCAAGAAGGCGAAGCAAGTCAAGCCGGAGTCTGGTCAGCATTGGCTGACCAAACCCACTACTGGGCGCCCGTAGGCTCACAAGTGTCTGTGTTGTATCAGGTGCCCTAGAAGGGTGTTTTAGCAATTTACGAGAGTTGGCTTTAGATAAAGCTTAGGCATGCCACGTGTCAGGTGCCCAAGCCCACTCAGGCGCTTATGTTGTATCAGGCGCCCATGAAGGCTATTTTTAGCCGTTTGCGACCGTTGGCTTTGGATAAAGCCTCGGGCCACGTGTCAGGTGTTAGTGATATGAGAGAAGTGTCCTAAGGCAATCGCCTTATGATTGTAATCATTTATTTTAATAAATGAATATTCACTATTTGAGTATACATGTTTATGAATTTGATTAAGATCTTAAACTCATTTACTGAATGTCCGCAATACAATTCACAGCATGAGAGAATTTGTGATGAATTCACAACTAGTGATTATCTCTACATGTGCAATTGTGAAGTATTGAAATTGTCCCTAGTCGATGAATTGATAAATACGGACACTATCAATTCTGTTGAGACTAGCATGGGTTATTCTCTAATCAGTTGATTCTCACTGGCTGGAGACATTGGGATGTCCGGAGATAAACATGGATGCTAGTTAAGGGAACTAGTTCATTTGAGTGACTGGCTGTAAAACTTCATATGGTAATCTACATATAGATATGTCAATGAAGTTCTTACTGCAGCTTAAGTGCGATGTTCCTTTGACTTGCGGTGTTCAAGTCATCTTGGTCATGAAGACTTATACTTTGACATCTTAAGCAAGCATCTCAAAGGAGGTGTGGACCCAGGATGATTGGGTATAAGTCGAAGTGCCCGAAGATGTTTGAACAGCCTACAAAGGATTCACCACTCCTTGCGAGGAGATGTATACCCGAGGCCTGTCGTCGGATTGTTACTCGAAGCCTCTGGCCAGAGCATGATATGTTCAGAGTATGAATCTCTTAGACACATGAGAGTAATTAGAATCCGTAGGACGAGAAAACGTTACTTGGGCTAGGTGTGACGTAGTCAGCCTAGTGGGGACTGACACACATAGACTATGTCCTGAACCAAGTGGATATAAGATGGTGAAGGGAATGGGGCACGATTCATTAAAGTTGCTGAAGGGTTTCAGAATAGTTTCTGAGGTCAACCGTTGATCTTTCGATTAATTGGGGATCATGATGTACTACTAGGTGCCACTCATGATCGTTCTATAATTGGTTAATTATAGACGGCCAACATAAATCGAAAGCCTATTTAGTCACACGCACTACGAGTAATCCGAGGGATTTAAAACGAGTTGAAAATTGGATTTTCCAATCAAGAGAAATGAAGTTTGGTTGAGCCAAACAATAAGTCGAATCTGATTTTTTCAGAGACGCATCGGAAGCGTAAAATGGCTAAGTCTTTTGAAGACTTAATAGATGAATTAAATGAGTTTAATTCATTGGGGCGTGGCTTGGATTGGCCGACCAAAGAGGGTCTCCACCCTCTTTGCTTGGCCGGCCACAACAAGGGGAGAAAACCAAATTGTTTGGTTCAATTTATAAAATAAACCAAGTGTGGTTTGTTTTATAAAATTATGGATGATATAAATTTATTTTTCATGGAAATTAAAATGAACCATGGATTGGTTTATTTTATTTTATAAAATCAATAATGGATTGATTTACCATGATAAAAAAATTTATATAAAGAAATTTATATATAGAAATTTATTTTTCATGGAAATTAAAATGAACCATGGATTGGTTTATTTTATTTTATAAAATCAATAATGGATTGATTTACCATGATAAAGAAATTTATATAAAGAAATTTCTTTCCATAAGAAAAAGGAGACTTGGTTGATTTTTATCATGAATTAAAATATGATTTTAACCATGATATAAAATCAAGACTTGGCATGGTGGAATAAATCATAGAAAATTTATATGATAAATTTCTTACACAAATTTATTTCATAAGAAAAAGGAGACTTGGCGGTTGAGAGGCCACTATATAAAGGACCCAAGGCAAGGCTTGGAAATTCATTCGATTAGATCGAAGTATGCTTGCCTAGGCTCTCTCCCTCTCCTCCCTTCTTCCTCTTGGCCGGCCCTCTCTCTCCTTCTCCCTTCTTCTTGCCGTGAGCACAAGGAGAATCTCTGAGGCAACGAAGTTCTTCCGTTGGGACGATCTTCCTCTCCGGCCATCATCACCTTGGGATTGGGCGCAAGTCATCTTCCTCCTCCTCGCCGGAATTGTGATTCCGGCCAACCTTGGTGGTGAGTTTTTCCGATATGATTACTTCTCTCTTGGTTTCTTGTCGCGTTCTCGGAGAATCTAGTAGTTCTCGAGAACACGAGACTCGTGGCTTTGCGAAGTCATCCCGAAGAAAACTCGGCGTGGACGCGAATAGAGGCGGAGCTTCCAAGGGACGCTTACGGTTGGATTTCGTCCCTTTCTTCGAGTTACGCGAGATAACAAGTAAATTAGTTTACGTTTCTGCAAAATTTTAAATATATGATCATGTCTACACAACATAAGGTTGCATGCTTAGATGTGTGGTTAAATAATTTGAGAAATTATTTATGCTAAACCTTCCGCTGCACGTAATTAATTTTAAAATTACGAACCCGCATCCATGTCAACATGCACCCGGTCCCAACATCAGGCGCCCAAGACCTCTCGGGCGCCCTATACTTGCCACGTCAGTAAACAGATTATCTTTCCCGAGGCTATAAATAGACCCTTGATGCTTAGTTCAATTCATTCATTGCATTCCAAGCATTAGCAAACGTGTTTAGAATAAATTTTTTCCTTTTTCTGAGCTTTCCATGTGTAAGAGGCTTCTCCGCCCGAAGGAGTTATATTCAGGAAAATCGTACCATATTTCAGCCTTGGATTAGCAATCTCCCCGGTTGCAAACCATGTAAATTCGGCAGCGTCGTTATTTAGTGTTTGCTTTAATTATTCATATTTATTATTTCTGCTTGAACTAACAAATATCTTTGTTAAGCAAAGATAAAAGATTTCTTATATTTTCTTTCAGGGGCAATTCACCCCCCTCTTGTCGGTCGACCGTGATCCAACAAAAGATTAGAATTTAATCATAACTGTTGGAGCAATCGACCCTAAGATGGTCCGGAGTGACCATAGGTTTTGATGTTTGGGCAAAGGATTTAAGTTAGGTTTACCCTTGTGTACTTATATGTGTATGTTGAGTGTGCAAGTTGTATAGGTTACACATATGGACTTGACGGGACGACCTCGGTACGGTGAAGGATGGCATAGAGGCAAGTTGGAGGCTTGCGTGCGCATCCAAGAGACCTTGGTGAGCAGCGACGATGAGCTGATGGGCGCGAACTTCGAGGCATGCGTGAAGGATGGCATGGAGGCAAGATGGAGGCTTGCGTGCATCCGAGGGACGGGAGCTGAAGATGAAGAGGGCGCGAAGGCAACAGTCGAGGCTGCGGATGAGGAGTCAGTCGAGTCGTGAGGGTACGAGTGCAGTGTGATTGTACTCGGGAAATCCTAGGGTTTGAGTGCGGAGTGAAATGTACTCAGGAAGGGTAACCTTAGGTGGGTGAGTAGACCAGTCGACTGGCCTGGTGGTAGTCGACTGATGGAACTCACAGAAAGGTCTCAGCCTTAGGACCAGTCGACTGCCCTGGGGGCAGTCGACTGGTAGCGGCTGGGGAGTTGGCTAAAATTCGAACGTTGGGGGTTGCAATGGTCGGATTTAGCTGGCACCAGTCGACTGCCCTGGGGGCAGTCGACTGGTAGCGAGAAATCAGCCTCGATTCCTATTTAAAGAGGACTTCGTGGTGGCTGAGTTTCTTGACGAATCTTGTCTTGGTTAAAGGCAAGATAGTAGTCTTTGTACTCAGAGCTTTGCTTGGTGTTGTGGCGAGGTTTCTCCACCCACAAGGAGCGACGAGGGTTAGCCGGAGGTTATCCGGGGAGTGATCCACCGACGGATTCTTGGATTAGTCACCCGGCCGGGGTGGATACCAAGTACATCTTCCGTGTCAGCATTGGTTAGTATTTGTATATTGTTTTTATTGTATATTCCGCTGTGCAACTAACCGTGTAGGAAGAAAGGGGTTCGAAAATCGCTATTCACCCCCCCTCTAGCGGACATCTACGATCCTACAGTTGGTGTCAGAGCAAGGACTGCTCTTGATCGGACTAACCTCCGAGAGAGTACACGCTAGAGGAGAAGAACTATGGAAGACAAACTTGGGGACAACATCTACACTTCGCCGGCCTATGACCATGAAGACTTCGGGTATTGGAAGTCACGGATGGAGACGTGGTTCGCGATGGAGTGGGAACAAATGATTGCGCTTGAAGAGCCATATGAGACTCCAAAGGATAAGCATGGAAAGAGGCTTAGGCCTAGATATTGGAGTCAAGAACAACAAGATCTTTCTAGAGCAAACGAAAAGGTAATTAGTGTTTTAAGCAATGTTTTGCCTAATAATATTTTGAGTTGTGTAGGAAAATATGAAAATGCGCACGACCTATGGAAAAAGACAAAAGAATATCATGAAAATCCTACACAAATTCAAAAGCCCGAAGAAGTAAGTTCAAGTGGAGAAGAGGAAAAAGAAAAAGAATCATCTACATCATCAAGTGAAATGGAAGAAGTGTCAACTTCTTCAAGTGAGAAGGAAGAGCTAACTGAAAGATCATCAATCTCCTCGAGAGAAGAAGAAGAGGCATCAATTTCAAGAATTGAGGGGGAGGAGAGACCCTCATCTACACATGATCAAGAGGAAGCTTCCACATCATCCGAGGTTGAAGAAGAAGAAGTCAACCTAGTCTCCACCTCCACCTCCACCAAAGCCAAGACAAAGGACCACATTACATGCTTTGGGTGTAATGAAAAGGGGCACTACAAGGACAAGTGCCCGAAAGGTAAAAAGGAGGTAAAATCTACACTTATTTCAAGTTCCTTAAACTCTAACATAAAGTGTAGGATTGGAGAAACCCAAGAGAAGAAGAGGAGGATTCGATGCTTCACGTGTGGTGAGCTAGGGCACTACCACACCAAGTGCCCAAGGAAGAAAGAGCTAAAGAAAATGGAGCACCTAAGGAGATGGGAAAAAGAAGAAAGAAAGAAAAGAGGAAGTTCACAACAAGGAGGGACTATAAGGGTAAGGGAGGTAATTCCTAACCCTAGGCTAAAAGGAAATTCTATTTCAAGTTCCTCTTTACATGTTAAAAATCATGTTAATTGCCCATCCATGCATACTAGAATACATGAAAATTGCTTATTTGTGCATAATCATGGTTTCAAATATAATGTTAGGAATAGGGATAACAAGGTAGGTCAAAACCTTAACAAAAGCATGCATCATGATAGACCTAGGACCTTTGTATCTAAGGATCATGGCACTAATTCCAAGAAGGGAAGGAATGTGCCTAGAAAGGAAGGTAAGTTTAGAAATGTCCAAAGTGGACATATGGATTCTAGGTTTAGGAACCTAGAAAAGGAAAATCAAGCTTTAAGGGAAAAGCTTGATAGGTTAGAGAAAACCCTAGAGAGATTCACTATTGGATCTAAGGGTTTAGATATGGTGTTGGGTGGTTTAAACCGCACCAATGATAGATCGGGGTTGGGATACCGATCTAAGAACTCTCATGCCAAGGGAAAGAAATATGCTAGGGTAGCATATGATTATGATAAGAAGGGGGAGGACAAAAATGGCAAAGGGGTGTCATTTAAAGGAAAAAGAAATGACTTAACCAAAGACAAGGTGTCTATGGTTAAGAGGGTTGAGTTTGTAGGCCAAGAGTCACCAGAGATACACCGGTGTGGCCTAGTGATGGTTGAGTCACCTAGGGAGGTGGCTAGGGCTAAGAGCTCTAGGGGGAGCTCTAGGAGCCTTTGGGATATATGGTGAATGGACTTTGGGAGGGGGTGCTCCTAAAGGTCTAGATGGACCATGGAGTGTGGTAAAAGAATTGGAGACGGACTCGAGTCTCAATTCTTGGGTTTCGACATGGTGTTGTTAAGTTTCATGCATGAAAATATGACATTGGGGTCATATTGCATGAAAATTAGTTTTTGATGTGTTATTGCCATGTAAATCAATGCTAGGGATGCATTGTGGGGTGGCATGGGCAAAGACATCAAGAGGAAACCAAAACTAGGACTCTAGGTCAAGGTTTGATTGAAGTTTTTGGGTAGTTTTGGGTTTTGTGTCAAACTTGGGAATGGTGATAGATACATTTTGGAATGTATTTTCCCAAGTAGATATGGGTACCACAAACCTCTCCACAAAATTTAGAAATTTTTGGAGATTTGTGAAATTTTGGCGCATTTCTGAATTTCGTCAGAAATGCTGAAATTTCAGACTTTCAGAGTATCAGTCGACTGCCATTTTGGCAGTCGACTGGTAAAGGCTGATTTTTGTATCAGCAGCTAGTTTGGGGTCCAAATGATGCAAAACAAGTGTATGGGGGGCTAGTACACATTGTTTATGGTCATTGGGGATTAAAAGAACCGATAATTGGGATATTGTTGGGTTCTTTTTGATGTTAGGCAAAGGGGGAGAAGTGTTGGGTTTAAGTTGGGAAACCAAACACACCTTTGCTAGAAACCCTAGGTTTAGGGGGAGCTAAGATTAAGGGGGAGCATGATTGCTCCATTCTTGGCGTAAGGCTTGAAAAGCCTTTGTAAGTCCAGTGCAGGGGGAGCTTGGGAAAAGCTTTAAAAAGCCCGCTTTTGAAAAAATTCCTAACTATGGGAAGTTAGGTGTGGAAAAGTCCTAACCTGGAGGGTTAGGTGTAGGATGCCTTGGGATAGGATCCAGGTTTACATTTGCATATGCATTATTTTTGCCATCGACTACTATTTTGCTTTCCCTAACTTAAACGGATTGCCAAACATCAAAAAGGGGGAGATTGTTGAAGCAATCGACCCTAAGATGGTCCGGAGTGACCATAGGTTTTGATGTTTGGGCAAAGGGTTTAAGTTAGGTTTATCCTTGTGTACTTATATGTGTATGTTGAGTGTGCAGGTTGTACAGGTTACACATATGGACTTGACGGGACGACCTCGGTACGGTGAAGGATGGCATGGAGGCAAGCTGGAGGATTGCGTGCGCATCCGAGAGACCTTGGTGAGCAGCGACGATGAGCTGATGGGCGCAAACTTCGAGGCATGCGTGAAGGATGGCATGGAGGCAAGCTGGAGGCTTGCGTGCATCCGAGGGACGGGAGCCGAAGATGAAGAGGGCGCGAAGGCAACAGTCGAGGCTGCGGATGAGGAGTCAGTCGAGTCGTGAGGGTACAAGTGCAGTGTGATTGTACTCGGGAAATCCTAGGGTTTGAGTGCGGAGTGAAATGTACTCAGGAAGGGTAACCTTAGGTGGGTGAGTAGACCAGTGGACTGGCCTGGTGGTAGTCGACTGATGGAACTCACAGAAAGGTCTCAGCCTTGGGACCAGTCGACTGCCCTGGGGGCAGTCGACTGGTAGCGGCTGGTGAGTTGGCTAAAATTCGAACGTTGGGGGTTACAACGGTCGGATTTAGCTGGCACCAGTCGACTGCCCTGGGGGCAGTCGACTGGTAGCGAGAAATCAGCCCCGAGTCCTATTTAAAGAGGACTTCGTGGTGGCTGAGTTTCTTGACGAATCTTGTCTTGGTTAAAGGCAAGATAGTAGTCTTTGTACTCAGAGCTTTGCTTGGTGTTGTGGCGAGGTTTCTCCACCCACAAGGAGCGACGAGGGTTAGCAGGAGGTTATCCGGGGAGTGATCCACCGACGAATTCTTGGATTAGTCACCCGGCCGGGGTGGATACCAAGTACATCTTCCGTGTTAGTATTGGTTAGTATTTATTTATTGTTTTTATTGTATATTCCGCTGTGCAACTAACCGTGTAGGAAGAAATAGGTTCGAAAATCGCTATTCACCCCCCTCTAGCGGGCATCTACGATCCTACAATAACTTGAAGAATGACCTCCCCTAACACGGTAAAGACTACTAGTTCTTACCCCGATCATGTCTAGAACTACCGACTCTGCCAGAGACCCAAAGGATTTCTGCTTCACAGCCTTATCAGTGACGGCCTAGATCCTTGACATACAGTCAGTTAACCTTATCGTGACGAAGGAATGAGGTTCTTGGGAGGTCACCTATCCCGAGGGACACTCCGTGTTGAAGGCAAATGCCCACCTGCTCTTTGACTTGATGATAATGAATCGGGCTTACTAGTGGAGCCAAAATATGGAAAGTTGACTTAGGAGGGGACCGAAGAGACTGGACCATGAAGTATGAAGAACTTGAATCGATGGGATGAGGAGCTGAACTGACCTCCACTTGCTAAGACCTTCGCTCACTAGGATAAGGGTCTGGCTTGGAAAGTAGGGATTCTTCCTCGACTAGATGAGAGGGTGTCGGTTCAGCTACCGGCAGGCTTGGTTCAGTTTAGGTTACTGTAGAGGGAGAGAGAAGAGAGAGCTTTGGTCCTTGGGGAAGGGTGGATGAGAAGAATCTAGGATTTCGATTTCACTATAGTGCTAGTTAATACCCTACTAATTGTTTATATCCTAATCTCTATATTTATGCGCTCGTAGAGATCCTAACTAGGTACTCATGTTAACCCTACAGAAGTGCACCGGTGTGCTTCCCCCTTGGGCATCTAATGCTATTAAGTAGAGTACGCAACCTAGAGAACTCCGTTAAAGGTAACTATTTGTCATTAAGGGCCCTCGGTCATGTTGATGCAGTCTGGCCCTGATTGTTGTTTTGGTGTTGACACCGATTTAAGTTTAGGTTAATGATTATGATGATTATGTTTAAGTCCTGATCGAGGATTAGACATGATTTGGAAAATCCTAGCCTGGAGGGCTAGGTGTTGGAAAATCCTAACCTGGAGGGTTAGGTGTTGAAAATCCTAGTCTGGAGGGCTAGGTGCTGGAAAATCCTAACCTGGAGGGTTAGATGTTGAAAATCCTAGCTTGGAGGGCTAGGTGAAAAGTCCTAACTTGGAGGGTTAGGTGCAAATTCCCATCTTGGAGAATTAGGTGAAAAAGTCCTGGCTTGGAGGGTCAGGTCCTAGCTTGGAGGGCTAGGTTTGGAAAGTCCTAATCCGGAAGAGTTGGGTGAAAAGTCCTAGCTTGGAGGGCTTGGTGAAAAGTCCTAGCTTGGAGGGCTAGGTGAAAAGTCCTAGCTTGAGAGGGCTTGGTGAAAAGTCCTAGCTTGGAGGGCTAGGTGAAAAGTCCTAACTTGGAGAGTTAGGTGCAAATTCCCAACTTGGAGGGTTAGGTGAAAAATCCTTAGCTTAGAGGGCTAAGGTGGAAGAGAACTTAGCTTGGAGGGCTAAGTTTAAGTCCCTGGATCGGTCTGGCGATCGGTCAGGGAAGCTGGCACGCTGCCCTGTTGTGGATCGGTCTGGTGACCGATCCAGCAACGACTGATCGGTCTGGTGACCGATCAGGGAGCACACAGTGAGGTTGGGAACCTACTGTATTGCTCCTGATCGATCCGGTGACCGATCAGGGAGTGTGTGTGTTTCACCCACTGCTTGGCTCCTGATCGGTCTGGTGACCGATCAGGGAGCGAACAGTGAGGTTGAGTTCCCTTGATGATCTGCACCTGATCGGTCTGGTGACCGATCAGGATCACTGTGCAGATCGTTCCTGAGAACGATCCAGCATCGCAGGTTCCTCTCTATGATCGATCAGGACGGAGCCTGATCGGTCTGGTCATGATCTGATCGGTCTGGTGACCGATCAGGAGGCTTCCTGATCGGTCTTGTGACCGATCAGGAGGTCTGGACTGCGAAGCTCAGAAATCGCCCAAGAAAGGGGTGGATCGGTCGGGTGAACGATCCACAACCTAGGATCGGTCTGGTGATCGATCCAGGAGAAGTCACAAAGAAATCACGATTTCTAATCGAGCGTTGGGGATCGATTAGGACGGAGCCTGATCGGTCTGGACCTAACCTGATCGGTCTGGTGACCGATCAGGGGTCGCTCTGATCGGTCCGGTGACCAATCACTTTAATTCAAATGCACTGTCAGACTCTCTGATCGCGTCTGAACGTATCCGATTCGCTGCTACTTACATCTGATATTTGATTTACTGTGTGATACGCTGCTCTAACACTCTGATCAAGCTGCAGGTGACAGGGGAGGATTCAAACACTCAAGGAGAGGTCAATGGAGGCTTTCCTTGGAGCAGGTTTGTCCGATTCTCCATTTCAGGTTGCAACGGCCGAGCTGCAGACTGGAGCCGAGACTGGGGCTTGGCTGAGGGGATCTCAGGAAGACCAGAGAGGGCTCAGTGGTAGCTGGCGTTGGCAGTGTGGTAGCTGGAGGCTACGGAGGATGTTGTCACCTGGTGCTGTGTGGAGAATCAAAAGCACGGAAGCTGGCTTCGGGGAAGCAGAGTTCGAATACTAACTTCTTGCTGCGCCTTGAGTTCTCCACAACAAGCTTGCTGCGGTCTTGAAGTTTCATCACCTTGAGCAAGCTACTGATTTTCGAGAAGCAATCATCCATTACTTGAGTGCTTGAAGGAGAGAACAAGGAGCTGGGAGTTCGACAGTGGGAAGACACGAAGAAGGGTTCTTGCGTGAGATCGCCACTGGGTGGAGCTCAGGGAAGCTTACTGTGTTCTTGTCCTTGCTGAGTGCTTGAGTAAGATCCTTCTTGTTGTTTCATTGAGCTTAAACATTTATCTGTGATTGAAATGTTGTGGAGAGGTTTCTCCACCGAGAAGGAGGTTGCTTTATATCCGGTGCTAACCGGGGCTTGATCTGCCGACGATCAAGGGATCGCCCACCTTAAGGGCACGCCAAGGAGTAGAGGCAAGTTATCCCCGAATCTTGTAAACCCTCCTTGTTAGCGATCTTGCTAGCTGTGATTGTTTGTTCTCGGTTTCCATTTTGGTTTACTGCACTGCTTTGTTGCTTTATTTCTTCCGCTGTGCTACTGATAAGATTAAGTGCAGAAACTTGTTACTTGCCAAAGATAAAAGTGATTGACTATATTCACCCCCCCTCTCTAGCCATCCATTTCCAACAGGTCATACGTCTCTTGGTTACACTAAACACTTCCAACCCCAAGATAGGAGAACTCATTAAGTCATGTTAGCTAATCTCTTGTAAGGGATTGACCCCCATTTTGAGGCAAAGCTCGAGATGTCTAGTTGAATGTAGCCTCTTACACGAAGGGTCCTCGGTCATATGATCTCGGACACTCCCTTTACGTGACAATGAATCTCTCACAACTACATGTATTCGTTATTCACACGTTTTAACAAACACATTCAAGGCATGATATGTCACTCCCCCAGGGTCGATACTTGCTCGAAAACGAGCAACATATCTCCTGTACGACAGACAATTTGCAACATTTTACATACATCTCTCACAAAAAAAAGGCTCAGCTAACATGACTGGCTGTTAGAGTTAAAAGGAATTTAGATATCTCCATAATGGTATGATATTGTAGATTTGGGGCCAAAACCCTCATAGTTTTGCTCTTGGACTCTACCCAAAAGGCCTCATACCAATGAAGATATTTTTCCCTTATAAGCCTATGATCTTTTCCATGTGTTTTCAATGTGAGATTATGATTACAACTTTGCAACCCCAACAATCCCCCTCCCCCTCACACAAAGGACCATAGGCTCCCCTCAAGCGGAAAGCCTTTCCGTTTGATGTCCGATCCTCAATCCACCAAGACATTCTGCCCCTCGATCCACCTGACCTACTAGGACTTCACTGCCTAGCCGCAACTATGACTTCTCTACCTGGTGTCTAGTCATCTTGATCAAGATACGGGAGCCCACACTTTCTTTTTTAAGGCTTAACCCACGTAATTAGATCGGAATCATGACTTTAGCTCGTGCTTCTTCCGATAGTTAGTTCGATAAAGAGCAACCTAACTCTGACACTAATTGTTAGGGTTAAAAGATAATTAGATATCTACACAATGGTATGATATTGTCCACTTTGGGCCTAAGCCCTCATAGTTTTACTCTTGGGCTCTACCCAAAAGGCGTCATACCAATAGAGATATCATTCCCTTATAAGCCTATGATCTTTCCCATGTGTTTTCAATGTAGAACTATGTTTGCAACCTTGCAAACCCAACACTGGCAACTCACCCATAAGGTAAACTCCACAACCACGTAGTATATGAGATAGTAAAGAAAGAAAACACTTATCCTAGTTAAAACTAAAATCTAATGATAAACATACCAAGTCAATATACACATGAATATAACTCCACTCAATAACTAAACATAAATCTACTGGAATAATAAATATCCTCTAATAAACAAAATACGGAAATAAAGAAAATGCAAAAATAAAAAAAAGTGGAAAAACTTGACAATGCTCGACATCATGGGACTGACAACTGAATCTTCTGCTGACTCGAAGTAATGTGTCTACCAACTACCTGAAACAGAATTACATGCAAGGGGTGATGAGTCCAGGCGGACTCTATGGGTAATCAGATAGATAAACACATGACATATAAAATGATACAACAAGCAAGTAGAAGTAACAATATACAGTCTCTGACACAGAATATCATATATTCATGTGTAAAACTGAATGAAAGTACAATAATAAATCATACATGTAAATTAATCAAATGCAACAATCATATTTTATATTATTGCAGCAACCACAAGAAAAATGCAAGATGCAATAAATGCACATGATGCAATGACATGTGACATGTGTCACCCCTAACGCCAGTCAAATCGCTATCACATCACATCTGTGAGGCCGAGTAGGTAGTGTTATGACAACTGTATGTAGTCCAATAACTACCACTACTATAAGTAGTTGAGTGGACAAGATGTTGGGGAGCCAACTACTCCAAAACTCCAAGAAAAGGGAGAGTCACCAATAGCTCTACTATCCCTCATAAACAATGGAGATGGTGTCAACTGCTCACCTTTAACCCCAACATCCACCACCTATGAGTTATGAGTGGTCAAGTGTGGCACAACAAGATGGTTGCTCGTACTCTAACAACTACTAGTACCCCTAAGTGGTTTAGTAGGAAAAGACTATATGACTGATGACAGGTTTAACCATAAGGAAGTCGATGTTCGCTAGCATGAACTATGCAAATATGGTGCATGTTACTAATATGCATAATCAACCAGGCCACAACTATGCAACAATGTGAAAAATAAATACCAGAATCGATAAACATGCAACTGATCTACTAGGTAGCGTATATCTAGTGTCAACCAAACTCTAGTTGTGTTTAATGATCATTTCTAAGTACTCGCATACAAGCGGTACTTTACAAATCAGGAAACCAACAGGTGAGACTGTATAGACATAAATTTTGATTAGCTCCATGATCAAGCAACAAAAGCATCAAAGGATGATATCAAAAAGAACAAAAATAAGATAAAGCAACCTACTCGAAAATAAAACAAATTATGCATTTAAGTTCAATAAACTATAGATACAAAGAAGTGTCCACCTTAAATGTAGAACATATCCAAGTAACCCTCACGTTTAAGTGCTCGTACCAAATCAGAGTCCTGCACCAAAGACATAATTTAGCTATTTATAAAGTTAATTACATAATTAGTTATACTACAATTAAACAAAATTTAAAACAAATCCTAATTACCATATTTATTTAATTAAATTTAAGTTACGATGAGTTCCTTCTTAACTAGGTTTAAAAACTCAAAATTTTAAACCACAAGAAATTAACATGAATACAACACCAATTATACTACATAGACTAAACCCATCCAAAAATGATTCATCCGGCATCACCCCTGATCAAAACTCTTCCACCTACTAATCCAATAGTGATTACACGACACATGTAACAAAAAACAAGAATTTGACCGAAACATACATTCCAATCAACAAGATTCAAAGATCAATAATTCTAATCGACACATAGCTACATTCAAAATGATCTTCTCTTATCTAATACCAAATCCAATCAGAAATCAAACTTAAACATTCCAAGTTAACAAATCTATCCTACAACATCAGTAGATCATCTAAAAATTTATAAGAATTGAACACAAGAATCGAAACGCCGCTTACGACAATTGTAGCACCACTGCCACTCAAGATCTCCATGGTGATTGTATTTTTTTTAGTCACAATAACTTTTCTATTGCATGGTTCCTGATAACAAACTTGATTGCTGTCATAAGCAAAGTGAAAAATTGAGAGCAGAAGCAGTAGCTTTACTTGGGTTAAGAGTAGAGTTGGAAACCTTGCCTTGAAGGCATGTAGCGAACTGGAACTTATGAGTGAACGTGATGAAAAGGTATGAAGTCTCAATCACCTTTGATCAAAATCATGGAAATAATATCATGGAAAAGGGGGTTGTTGTGGAAGTGGGTTTGCGAGAGAAAGAGCAAGAAGAAGGGAAATCGCAAGGATGCAGAAAATGAACTACTCACAATCGGGACGGGGGTGCTCGGTGATGAGAAGGAAAGATAGAGTTTAATAAGTTATAGTCACTTTTACAAAAAAGCCCTCTATATTTGAGCTTACACCCTTATGTTTCGATTTTAATCAATCTAGCCCTCCAAATTTTTGATATTTAACATTCTTCTCCACTAATAAAAATTTTGTCTCCAAATTTCGCTATTTAATCATAACAGGTACTAATAACATAATCGTAACAGATACTAACAACCCACATACAGTAAAAAATACGAGACGAAAACCGACTATACGTACCTCAAGTAAATAGATGAGGATAGAGAGCTCTGATTGTATCCTCGAGCTCCCAAGTCACCTCCTTATCAGAGTGGTGCTGCCAACCGACTTTGACTAGCTGGATTATCTTGTTCAGTAATCGATGATGCTCCTTGTGTCCCAATATCCGCATAGGTATCTTCACGTAGGTCGCGTCTAGTTGGAGTGTGATCAGCATCTCCAACAAGACATGCGCAGGATCTGATACATATTTTCTTATCATGGAAACATGAAACACATCGTGAACTCCAGCGAGAGACAGCGGTAATACTAGACCGTAAGCTAGCTTACCTCTCAATCCAAATCTCTTCACCCTTTTCGTAGGTGATACTTATAAGAATGAGTGGTTGTTCACGGAGAACTCCAAAGGTCTCCATCTCCGATCTGCATAACTCTTCTGATGATCCTAAGCCTCTGATATCCTACGTTTGATAGTATAGACTAACTCTGCATCACGCTGAATACTCTGAGATCCTAGTAACTGAGATTCCCCAATCTCCCCCAAAGGGTGGGTGTCTTACAAACTTTGCTATACAACGTTTCGAATAGTGCCATCTGGATAGCCGAATGATAGTTATTATTGCAGGCAAACTCAACTAAGTGCAGGTGATCCTCCTAGTTGTCTCCAAAGTCCTTAACACAGGACCTCAGCACATCCTCTAGCGTCTGAATAGTACGCTCTGACTGTTCGTTCGTTTGCGGATGAAAGGCTGTACTGAACCGGAGCTTTGTACCCATGGCCTACCGTAAACTCTGCCAAAACCATGAAGTGAAATATAGGTCTCTGTCTGATATGATACTCAGAGTGATACTGTGTAATCTGAAAATCTCTTGACAGTACAACTCTACTAGTTTGTCTAGTGAATCCATCCTCCGAATCCCTCAGAAATGCTCAGATTTGGTTAATCGATCAACGAACACCCAAATCGCGTCATGTCCTCTCCGGGTCCTCGGTATTCCAACGACAATGTACATGGTGATATGCTCCCATTTCTACTCAAGAATAGAGATCTTCTGGAGTAATCTAGCAGGTCTCTGATGCTTGGCCTTCACTTGCTGGCACACTGGACATCTAGCTACAAAGTCCGCAATGTCTTTCTTCATACCATTCAACCATGGGAACATTTCAAATCTCGGTACATACGGGTCCCGCTAGGATATCACAAACTATGATCGATGAGCCTCCTAAAGCAACTCCTCCAAGACCGGATGTAACTGAGGCACGCACAATCTCCCTTAGAAAAATAAAATACCCTCGTCATCTCATATATAGTTAGTCTACTGCTTTGAGGTTACTCGGCTACTTAGGAACTATAGATGCTGATCACTGGCCTGAGCTTCTCTGATCCTCGTCTTGATCGAAGACTGAGCAATCATAGTTACCAATAACCCTTCTTCTATATAAGAAGTAATCCCTTACAGAGGGGCAAGCGATCCTTGATCTCTACTTGGGATAGTATTGTATTTGGTGTGAAGTAATAGAATCCGCACTAGCCTTCTAGTCTTCTTGCCAAGTTAGAACCTTTTCTTTTGCTAATACTTGATTTGCATAATACCAACAACCCCTTATACGGGCATGAGACTCATGAGATTTGCCTTTATAAATTCGGGACCGTCTGATGTCATACTTCTTCTGCAAGTTTTTATAGTAGCCAGGATAGCTTTCCTATTTTTGACGCAAGCTTTGAATAATCATTCGTATATTGGACAATGTTTTTAAGCTCTTCCTACAGATGCTGAAAAGACTGAAGAGCAGTAATGTTTTGGTAATTAATTGACATGTATAGGTTTTTTTTAAAGAATATTTTATATAGGTTGTAAATTAGTTAAACGTTCGTAAGCAATATTGATTTTTCGCTTGGTGAATAGTTGATGTAGATTTTTTTTAATTAAATGAACAATTTGAAAAATGTTATACTGTCATATTAGCAATTTTCTCATGATTATCTTATGCCAATGAGAGGGATTATAATAGAAATTTAAATTGATAAATATATGAGTGGGAATCTACCAAGATGATAAAATCCTTTATCGAAATTTCGACCCTCAAGACCACTACCGTCATTATCCTATTACTTACCATCTGAAATAACCTTAGTCCAAATCAACAGATTTGAAGAATATGTTTTCAGTGGTTAATATTCATTAATAAAGATTATGAACAATATCTATAAATATTTATCAAACTTATAAATAGAGAATTTTTAAAATGAATATGATCTCGGCCTAGCTCGCATGGCGCTCGGTCGACCAGTCTGGCACCACCTCAGGCTCAGTCAGACTCACCATATACAGGAGGACGGCTCCGGTTGGTAGGGTAGGGCTACCTGGGTTCACTCGACCCAGGATGCCCAACCCAGCGGTAGACAAGACGTACCTCGACTCGAGTTCCAGAATAAGACGACGAGAGGCAGACCCCGTCTGACACTCGAGATATCTGCTACTATAGTTCACAACACAGAGTCCCGACCGCCGAGCATAGAACCACTTGGTCACACCCCGCCGAATCCTAGTCGGCGCTCTCCCAGTAACTTAAGAAGGTGACTCGGGATTGGATGAACCGATCGCATCCGAGCGCTCCCTGACTCAGGGAGTACCTCATATCTCTCAGATACTATTCGAACAACTCGGCTTCACTCGGGACAGCCAGCCGGCGTTCCGCCTCAGGATCTGTCCCGTTTCCTTATGATACCTATTGAATACCGAAAAATTAGGGAGTTAAACGGGAAATTTCGATAATTAAGGGCCTAGTTGGAATTAATCAAACTTGGAGGGCCTTTTTGCAAAAAGCCAAAACACTAATAAACCCCTAAATTTCTCTCCTTTCCTCCCCAATTCCCCTTCTCTGCCCAACGCCGCACGAGCGGTTTCACCTTGTCGCCGAACCCTAATCTTCTTCTCCTCCCTGTTGTTTCTTCTTCGTCTGGTTCAGCGCACACGAAGGAGGCGCAGAGCGTCTAGTCTTCCTAGCTTCGTGGTTCTCCTTCCTCTTCTCCTCGCGCGACGTGGAACCCTAGCCGAAGCCGCCATACCCCGTCTCTTCCTCTCCTCTCTTCTGTTTGATCACTCGAAGCCGACGCCGACTGCCGGCAGTCCCTGTCCGACAAATGAAACCGGCAGTTCCCCTCCTGCGTCGAGTTGCCGGATTAGGTGAGATATCAAGATAGGGGTTGTTTCTTCATTTGGGTGGCGGATTGGTTTGCTATGCATTGTTTTATTAATACTTCTAGAGATGAATGTGTTTGGGTGTTTTCTGGTCAGATGTATATCTTGATTTCAACCATATTTGGGGTTGGCCGTGAGCCATCCTTGAGCCTAAGGAAGATGTTGTTTGGAGTTTAGGATGAAATCATTAGTTTTTATTGTTCTTTTAGCTATAAGTTCCACTTGGGTTGAGGGGTGGTTGTGGTTGTCGTGGCTTGTTGAGTAGTGTTGCTTGATTATTAGAGCTGATCAGATTAGGGATGAAAAAGAGGGCTTAGTGGTTGGGATGATTCGTGAATTATATTAGTTCATAAATTGTAAGGGGCAGGTTGCCATGGATCATCAATTATTAGTCTTGTTAGTCTTGTTTAATTTTGTAAATGACTAAACTTTCACATTGATACAAGACCTTGATTCGGACTTGTTCGGTTGATTGTGGAAGGTTCTCTTCGTTTATGAAATTCTTCAATAAAAGGCGGGTACTTCTCCTTTGTACTCGTGTAGTTCCTCTTACCTTAAAGCATGACTATTTTATGTTTAATAGGTTGCTTGACCTTATTCCCTGTTGTTTTGTTATTTTAACATCGCCGTTGATACTTTCTTCGTTGATCTTCGAGTATTCAAAATTCGTATCCGTACAGTCTCCTGTTATTTTCTGTTCTGTAAAGTGTCGCTTGTACGCGAGTACTTAGAAGTCCATTAAACACAATTAGATTTATTTGAGATTAGAAATATCCTACCTAGTAGTGTAGATGCATAATCGTTGGTTTTCGATTCCTGGTTGGTTACATCGATGCATCGTTGATACTTGTTGGATTTTATTGCATCATTGTTTCTCCGGTTGTTCGTGCATCTTGTAGCATGCACCATATCTGCACGTTGCATACTAATGACTGTTGGACTTTCATATGGTTAAGCCTGTTGGGACCGGGTGCATGTTGACATGGATACGGGTTTGTAATTTTAAAATTTAATTACGTGCAGCGGAAGGTTTAACATAAATAATTTCTCAAATTATTTTAACCACGTATCTAGCATGCAACCTTATGTTGTGGAGACATGATCATACATTTACAATTTTGCAGAAAGTAAACTAATTTACTTAATACCTCACGTAACTCGAAGAAAGGGACGAGATCCAACCATAGCGTCCCTTGGAAGCTCCGCCTCTATTCGCGTCCACGCCGAGTTTTCTTCGGGATGACTTCGCAAAGCCACAAGTTTCGTGCCGACAATAACTACTAGATTCTCCAAAGGCACGACAAGAATACCAAGAGAGAGATGAAAAGACTAACCACCAAACGAAGAACGGAATCAAGATTCCGGGAGGAAGGAAGGAGTCGCGCCCGCTTCTTCTTCTTCTTCGGCCTCTTCTCGGTGGAGGAAGCTCACGGCAACCATAGGGAGGGCCTCTAGGGTCGGCGCCACTAGAGGAGGGAGAGGGAGAGAAGGAGAGGGAGAGAGGTTAGGCAAGAATCCTTGATCTCTTAGATTAATTTCCAAGCCTTGCCTTGGTACCTTTATATAGTAGCCTCTTAATCGCCAAGTCTCCTTTTAACGGAATAAATTTTCATAAGAAATTTATCTTATAAATTTTTCTATGAATTATTCCATTATGCTAAGTTTTTATTATAACTTAATTTATAATAAAAACAACCATGTCTTCCCTTTTATTATGGAAAGAAATTTCTTTATATAAATTTCTTTATCATGGTCAATCAATCCTTTATTGATTTTATAAAATAAAATAAACCAATCCAAGGTTCATTTTAATTTCCATGAAAAATAAATCTCTTTATATAAATTTTTTTATATAAATTTCTTTATCCATAATTTTATAAAACAAACCGCGCTCGGTTTATTTTATAATTTGAACCAAACAATTTGGTTATCCCCTTTTATTGTGGCCGGCCAAACAAAGAGGGTGGGGACCCTCTTTGGCCGGCCAAACCCAAGCCGAAACTGTACGAATTAAACTCATTTAATTCGTCCAATAAGTCTTCAAAAGACTTAGCCATTTTATGCTTCCGATGCGTCTCTGAAAATTCAGATTCGACTTATCTCTCTTAATCGAAAAATCTAATTTTCAACTCGTTTTAAATCCCTCGGATTACTCGTAGTGCGTGTGACTAAATAGGCTTTTGATTTATGTTGGCCGTCTATAATTAACCAATTATAGAACGATCATGAGTGGCACCTAGTAGTACATCATGATCCCCAATTAATCGAAAGATCAACGGTTGACCTCAGAAACTATTCTGAAATCCTTCAGCAGCTTTAATGAATCGTGCCCATTCCCTTCACCATCTTATACCCACTTGGTTCAGGACACGGTCTGTGTGTGTCAGTCCCCACTAGGCTGACTACGTCACACCTAGCCTAAGTAATGTCTTTCTCGTCCAACGGATTCTAATTACTCTCATGTATCTGAGATATTCATACTCTGATCATGTGATACTCTGGCCAGAGGCTTCGAGTAATAATCCGACGATAGGCCTTGGGTATACATCTCCTCGCAAGGAGTGGTGAATCCTTTGTAGGATGTTCAAACATCTTCGGGCACTTCGGCTTATACCCAACCATCCTGGGTCCACACCTCCTTGGAGATGCTTGTTTAAGATGTTAAAGTATAAGTCTCCATGACCAAGATAACTTGAACACCGCAAGTCAAAGGAACATCGCACTTAAGCTGCAGTAAGAACTTCATTGACATATCTATATGTAGATTACCATATGAAGTTTTACAACTAGTTACTCCAATGAACTAGTTCCCCTAACTAGCATTCATGTTTATCTCCGGACATCCCAATGTCACCAGCCAGTGAGAATCAGCTGATTAGAGAATAACCCATGCTAGTCTCCACAGAATTGATGGTGTCCGTATTTATCAATTCATCGACTAGGGACAATTTCAATACTTCACAATTGCACATGTAGAGATAATCACTAGTTGTGAATTCATCACAAATTCTCTCATGCTGTGAATAGTATTGCGGACATTCAGTAAATGAGTTTAAGATCTCAATCAAATACACGAACATGTATACTCAAATAGTGAATATTCATTTATTAAAATAAATGATTACAATCATAAGGTGATTGCCTTAGGACACTTCTCTCATATTACTAACAAACTCCCACTTGGCCTAATGCCAATCGCTACGGTATCCAATACCACAGGCTCTAACATGACCCTCAAACTTACTTTGAGGCAAGGCCTTAGTTAAAGGATCCGCTAAATTCCTTTCAGTGGGAATTTTCTCAATTTGTATATCATTCCTACTTATAATCTCTCTGATCAGATGATAGCGGCGAAGCACGTGTTTGGATCGCTGATGAGACCTTGGTTCCTTTGCTTGTGCAATAGCTCCATTGTTGTCGCAATAAACTGGTATTGCTTCATCAATGGTTGGAACCTCACCAAGTTTTGAGACAAACTTCTTGATCCAGATTGCTTCCGTGGTAGAATCCGCTACGGTGTCTTGTTTGGAACTCTTCCAACTTATTGCGCCTCCATTCAAAGTAAATACGTATCCAGACTGAGATTTGGAGTCATCCTTATCTGTCTGGAAACTGGCATCTGTATACCCACGTATTACCATATCTCCTTCTCCATATATTAGGAACACATCCTTAGTTCTTCTTAAGTACTTAAGGATTGTCTTGACAGCCACCCAATGATCCATTCCTGGATCAGACTGGTATCTGCTCGTGACGCTCAGAGCATACGACACATCGGGCCTAGTACATAACATAACATACATGATAGATCCTATCGCGGATGCATAAGGAATCTTATTCATGCAAATCCTCTCGTCTTCTGTGCGCGGACACATAGACTTTGAAAGGTTGATCCCATGCCTGATGGGAAGGTAACCTTTCTTGGATTCCGACATGCTAAACCTTTTTAGCACTCGGTCTATATATGTAGACTGCGAAAGACCAAGCAACCGTTTTGATCTATCTCTATAGATTCTAATCCCAAGGATATAGGTTGCTTCTCCCAGGTCTTTCATGGAGAAAGTTTTGGACAACCAGATTTTAACTGACTGTAAGACTGATATATCGTTTCCTATAAGTAATATGTCATCGACATATAATACTAGGAATATGACTGCACTCCCACTAACCATCTTGTACACACAAGGTTCGTCAGGATTTTGTGAGAAATCAAACTCTTTGATTGTCTCATCAAAATGGATGTTCCAGCTCCTGGATGCTTGCTTCAGTCCATATATGGATCGTCGAAGCTTGCATATTTTGGTTTTATCACCCGATGTGAAACCTTCAGGTTGTATCATGTATACATCCTCAAGCAGGTTTCCATTAAGGAAAGCTGTTTTCACATCTATTTGCCATATCTCATAATCATAATGAGCTGCTATGGCCAGGAGCATCCGAATGGATTTAAGCATAGCTACTAGCGAATAGGTTTCGTCATAATCAATTCCTTGTTTCTGACGATATCCTTTTGCCACTAATCTAGCCTTAAAGGTAACAACATTACCTTCCATGTCGGTTTTCTTCTTGAAAACCCACTTGCACCCTATGGGCTTAATCCCTTCAGGTGGGTTAACCAAGTCCCATACTTGATTTTCGTACATGGAATCCATTTCCGACTTCATGGCTTCAAGTCATTTGTCCTTTTCTGAACTTTTCAGAACATCTTCATAACTGATAGGTTCGTCATCGCTTATGAGTAATACGTCGTTCGATTCACTTATGAGAAATCCATATCTCTCTGGAATATTACGTGTCCTATCAGACCTACGAAGAGGTAGTGTTGTTTTAGGTTCACCTGATAGCTCATCATTATGAGTTGTTGGTTGTGGGTCTAGACTAGGTGTCTCTGTAATGTCTATTGGAGTTTCTTGAACTTCATCAAGTTCAATGCTACTCCCACTGTTTTCTTGTAAAAGAAATTCTTTTTCCAGAAATACAGCATGCCTTGAAACAAACACCTTTTGTTCCAAGGGATGATAGAATTGGTAACCCTTTGTGTCCTTAGGGTATCCAATAAATAGACATTTATCAGACTTAGCATCCATTTTGTCTGATACAGTCCACTTCACATAAGCAGGACAACCCCATATTTTAAGGTGAGTTAAATGAGGTTTCTTACTATTCCACGTCTAATATGGAGTAGTAGAGACTACCTTGGTCGGGACTCTGTTTAGCAAGTAAACAGCTGTCTTAAGTGCATAGCCCCAAAAGGATTTTAGAAGAGTTGCATGGTTCATCATAGATCTAACCATGTCCATCAAGGTTCGGTTACGCCTCTCAGATACACCATTATGCTGTGGTATATATGGCGGAGTCCATTGAGACAATATCCCATTGTCCCTAAGATAATCTTGAAACTCTTGACTTAAGTATTCACCACCCCGATCAGATCGAAGTATCTTAATACTTTTGCCAAGCTGTTTCTCTACTTTATTTCTGAACTCTTTGAATTTCTCAAAAGCTTCAGATTTGTGTTTCATCAAGAACACATACCCGAATCGTGAGTGATCATCGATAAAGGTAATGAAGTAGCTATAGCCTCCTTGTGCAGGAGTTGACATTGGTCCACATACATCATTATGTATTAGACCAAGCAATTCTCCCACTGGATTACCTTTTCCGAAAAAGGATAATTTGGCCATCTTACCTTTCAAGCATGATTCGCATGCTTCAAATGAACCGGGTTCAAATGATTCCAAAATTCTACATCGGTGTAATTTGGTTATGCGTTTCTTCTTACATGGCCAAGACGATAATGCCACGTATAGGAGTCTATTCGATTATCTATTCGAGCACGTTTGTTGATAATTTCGATATTGAAAACGTCACTGGATAAATCTAACGTGTAGATACCATTGCACAAAGTTCTGATCCCATAAAGAACACCATTTAAAGTTATGTAACAACAATTGTTACTAAAAGTTAAATGATAACCCTTTTCATTCAAGCATGAAATAGATACAATGTTCTTTATTAATGAAGGAACAAAATAACAATTATCCAATTCTAAGACACGTCCAGTAGGGAGCTTTAGCAAATATGTTCCGATGGCAACAGCAGCAATCTTTGCTCCATTTCCAACTCGCAGATTCGCTTCTCCTTTGACGAGTCTTCTTCTATTCCTTAGCCCCTGTATGTCATTACATATATGTGAGTTACACCCAATATCAAGTACCCAGGTGGTTGAGGAAATAGAGTGACATTCAATAACGAAGATACCTGAAGAGGATGGGGCATCGGATGCCTTCTTCTTCAAGGACTCAAGATAAACCTTGCAGTTTCTTCGCCAGTGGCCCTCCTTGCTACAGTGATGGCAAGTGCCTTTTGGTGTCTTTTCAGTCTTTTTGGCCTTTTTCTTCTTTCCTTTATTCTGTTCTTTGGCCTTCCTCTTAGAACCTTTCTTCAAGGAACCAACTAACAGTACCGTCTTCTGATCCTGCTTCACAGAAGGCTCTATAGTCTTCAGCAGGTTGAGCAACTCAGGAATGGTAGTCTCCAGTTTGTTCATCCAATAGTTCATCACAAATTGTGAATAACTTTTGGGCAAACAATGCAGAATTAAGTCATTACTTAGTTCATGATCCATTGCAAAACCGAGTGTGCTCAGTCGCTCAATGTACCACAACATCTTCAACACAAACTGTGAGACAAAAGTGCCTTCCTGCATCTTAGAGGTGAAGAGGAGTCTGGAGACCTCGAACCTTTCGGATCTCGCCTGCTCGTCAAATAACTCATGAAGATGGAAGATGATGGTATAAGCATCCATATGCTCATGTTGCTTTTGCAGCTCAGGTACCATAGCGGCTAGCATGATGCAACTCGCAAGTTCAGAATCGTTTACATGTTTCTGATATGCCACTAATTGGTCTGGAGTTGCATTTTCTGGAGGACGGTTGGGAAGTAGTTCTTCAAGGACATAAGCAAGCTTTTCTGCCTTGAGGACTATCCTTAGGTTTCGAAGCCAGTCCATGAAGTTTGGCCCAGTCAGCTTATTGGTGTCCAAAATGGAATGCAAATTTAGAGAAGACATGATCGAGTGATTATCCTAGAAATACAAATTGAGCTTATGTGAGAAGAATGATAAAGAATGCATCAACATACATTAATTAAATCCTATTTAATTTTTCGAATTGAATAACCCTTTTTATCAATTCGGGAGATCGTAGGAACATCTCCAAATAGGTTGATATCCAACCATAGATAAGAACAACTATGGCTGTGGCCATCAAGTTATTCTTAGCTATGAAGGTAGGTAATTATACCGATTACATATCACATATATGTAATTATCACTTTATGCTATCAACTAATTGAATGTTTGCATAAATCATTGGGTTGTTAACTCATTAACAAGTATGCAACATTATACATAGCACCCAACTGCACCTCTCTTTACATCGACCTTGGCTGTGGCACAACAAATCGATGCTTCGAGCTTAAGACTGACCCATTAATCAAGAAATAGTTTTAATATGGTTGGAGCTCATTCAACCGTTTAGTCAGGCTTGGATGTGTCCAACAACCAAAACTAAGGATTGACCTCTGACTCCAACTATATTAATCATAAACTAATTCCATGGTTTGAACATGTTGAGGTTCAAGCCGGGCATGGATGTGTCCATCAACCCAAACGAGAAACAAAACTCCGGTTCTAACCATATTAATGGAATGTGTTGGCCTTAATATTTTTTTAAGGGGTTTTGGGTCTCATCCTTTCTTTTCTAAGCACATTCATGACATATAATTATGTCATGTACTAACGATTTCCTTAATAAAGTATGTATGTGACTTAATTTATCAAGTCTCATTAATTGAATTAGGAACCGGATTTCCTAATTCTAATTTCATACTTTATTCAAGGAATTGTTTTCTGAAACAATTTCCTAAATTGTCATAATCAATTTCGGAAATAATATGTTTAAGACTTTGATTTCTCTAAATCAAATCTTATTAAATTAAGAGACAGATTCCCTTAATTCAACCACATATTATTTTCATGAAAATCTTATTTAAGAAAACTCTATAGGAAACCATTTTCCTAATTAATTTTGGAGACAACAATATGTAAGAGCATCTCCTCTTAAATCAAATAAGGAAATTATCGTTTGAGAATCACCTCAAAATTTCCAAGATTTGATTACATATTTTATTTATGGATTTATTAATTACAACAAAATATTTTCTTTGGGTGGCTCCCCGAGGCTCAGATACCCAAAAAAAAGGAATTTGTTGTAAATCTAATTTGGTCCGCTCCCCGAGGCATAACCAAATTAAACATGACAATTTTATTCAAAATTAGGAAATTAAATTACAACAACTAACTTTAAATTGGACGGCTCCCCGAGGCTCAATCCAAAATAAAGAATTTTGTTGATAATTTAAAACCAATTCGAATTTAATTGTCAATTAATGATCCATAAATTTGTCTAGACTTTCTTTGAAAGAAAGTGCCCAAAATTGCGAGATTTCATAATAGGTTTTCAGAATAATTGTAAGTTTCTGGTACAAAGAAAACTTACATATTTCCAAAATTAGAAAATTTTCAAAATTGAAAAGTTTCCAAAAATGGGAAGTTTTCACAATTATCATAAAATTTCAGAAACAGGGATATTTCAAAAGTTTGTGAAATTTCATGATGATTTCCAAACTTTGAAATCCCTAAATCTAAAATTTACCATAATTGAAAAGTTTCCATAATTGGAAAATTTTTCAAAATTGAGATCATGACAAAGTTTTCCGTAAAACAATTATATGATTATGTCGAACACTAACTTGGCTCTGATACCACTGTTGGGACCGGGTGCATGTTGACATGGATACGGGTTCGTAATTTTAAAATTTAATTACGTGCAGCGGAAGGTTTAACATAAATAATTTCTTAAATTATTTTAACCACGTATCTAGCATGCAACCTTATGTTGTGGAGACATGATCATACATTTAAAATTTTGCAGAAAGTAAACTAATTTACTTAATACCTCGCGTAACTCGAAGAAAGGGACGAGATCCAACCGTAGCGTCCCTTGGAAGCTCCGCCTCTATTCGCGTCCACGCCGAGTTTTCTTCGGGATGACTTCGCAAAGCCACGAGTTTCGTGCCGACAAGAACTACTAGATTCTCCAAAGGCACGACAAGAATACCAAGAGAGAGATGGAAAGACTAACCACCAAACGAAGAACGGAATCAAGATTCCGGGAGGAAGGAAGGAGTCGCGCCCGCTTCTTCTTCTTCTTCGGCCTCTTCTCGGTGGAGGAAGCTCACGGCAACCATAGGGAGGGCCTCTAGGGCCGGCGCCACTAGAGGAGGGAGAGGGAGAGAAGGAGAGGGAGAGAGGCTAGGCAAGAATCCTTGATCTCTTAGATTAATTTCCAAGCCTTGCCTTGGTACCTTTATATAGTAGCCTCTTAATCGCCAAGTTTCCTTTTAACGGAATAAATTTTCATAAGAAATTTATCTTATAAATTTTTCTATGAATTATTCCATTATGCCAAGTTTTTATTATAAGTTAATTTATAATAAAAACAACCATGTCTCCCCTTTTATTATGGAAAGAAATTTCTTTATACAAATTTCTTTATCATGGTAAATCAATCCTTTATTGATTTTATAAAATAAAATAAACCAATTCAAGGTTCATTTTAATTTCCATGAAAAATAAATCTCTTTATATAAATTTTTTTATATAAATTTCTTTATCCATAATTTTATAAAACAAACCGCGCTCGGTTTATTTTATAATTTGAACCAAACAATTTGGTTATCCCCTTTTATTGTGGCCGACCAAACAAAGAGGGTGGGGACCCTCTTTGGCCGGCCAAACCCAAGCCGAAACCGTACGAATTAAACTCATTTAATTCGTCCAATAAGTCTTCAAAAGACTTAGCCATTTTATGCTTCCGATGCGTCTCTGAAAATTTAGATTCGACTTATCTCTTTTGATCGGAAAATCTAATTTTCAACTCGTTTTAAATCCCTCGGATTACTCGTAGTGCGTGTGACTAAATAGGCTTTTGATTTATGTTGGCCGTCTATAATTAACCAATTATAGAACGATCATGAGTGGCACCTAGTAGTACATCATGATCCCCAATTAATCGAAAGATTAACGGTTGACCTCAGAAACTATTCTTAAACCCTTCAGCAGCTTTAATGAATCATGCCTCATTCCCTTCACCATCTTATACCCACTTGGTTCAAGACACGGTCTATGTGTGTCAATCCCCACTAGGCTGACTACGTCACAACTAGCCCAAGTAATGTCTTTCTCGTCCAACGGATTCTAATTACTCTCATGTATCTGAGATATTCATACTCTGATCATGTGATGCTCTGGCCAGAGGCTTCAAGTAATAATCCGACGATAGGCCTTGGGTATACATCTCCTCGCAAGGAGTGGTGAATCCTTTGTAGGTTGTTCAAACATCTTCGGGCACTTCGGCTTATACCCAACCATCCTGGGTCCACACCTCCTTGGAGATGCTTGCTTAAGATGTCAAAGTATAAGTCTCCATGACCAAGATGACTTGAACACCGCAAGTCAAAGGAACATCGCACTTAAACTGCAGTAAGAACTTCATTGACATATCTATATGTAGATTACCATATGAAGTTTTACAGCTAGTCACTCCAATGAACTAGTTCCCCTAACTAGCATTCATGTTTATCTCCGGACATCCCAATGTCATCAGCCAGTGAGAATCAGCTGATTAGAGAATAACCCATGCTAGTCTCCACAGAATTGATGGTGTCCGTATTTATCAATTCATCGACTAGGAACAATTTCAATACTTCACAATTACACATGTAGAGATAATCACTAGTTGTGAATTCATCACAAATTCTCTCATGCTGTGAATAGTATTGCGGACATTCAGTAAATGAGTTTAAGATCTCAATCAAATACACGAACATGTATACTCAAATAGTGAATATTCATTTATTAAAGTAAATGATTACAATCATAAGGCGATTGCCTTAGGACACTTCTCTCATATTACTAACAAAGCCGTCATTAGTCATTTAGTTGCTCAGTTCACTCAACCACTTGTTGTCGTGGTAGTTGCTAGAATGTGAGCAACTGTCCTGTTAGCCACACATGTTGCAGTTGTAGGCAAGCAGTGACACCCACACCGTTATTTTACAAGGGATACTAGAGCTGTTGATAGTTCCCCCTATATATCGGGGTTTGGAGTGTTAGCTCCCCAGCATCCTGTCCACTCAACCACACCTTTCTGTTGGTGCAAGTTGCATCAGTGATGTCCTCCTCTAAGTGTTTTAATGTTTGACAATATACTTAAGTCAGTGATACATTGAACAAGGGAAGGGGGGGGGGGTTAAGAGAGGAGTAACAAAATGAACCAAAGTCCTAGTAAACCTAGGCAATAAGTCCTGGTTCGAAGAATTGAGCACTAAGTCCTGATCATGGATTGGGCACTAAGTCCTGGCAAAGGGCTGGGCACCGAAGACCTGACCGGAAGTTGGGCACGAAGTCCTGGTCGAGGACTGGGCAAGAAGACCTGGCCGAGGGTTGGGCACCGAAGACCTGGTTTGAGGAATTGGGCACGAAGACCTGGCCGAGGGTTGGGCACCGAAGTCTTGAACTTAGGGTTTGGGCACGAAGTCTTGGTCCGAGGGACTGAGCAACTTAGCTGAGTGATGACTAAGGACAGAAGTAGAGACGGGTCAGGGTTTGGACGTCTCGAGATCTGAGAGTATCGGAGGCTAAGCTAAAGTCCACCCGAAGGACTGGGTGGCAACCGTCTCCTGAAAGGAGTAGGTAAAAGGCGCGTTCTCGGGGGTGAAAACTTGCGTCGGTTCGACCTAGGGTTTCATGGAAATCCGAAGTCAGAACCAAATCCTTAAGGTTAAGAATATGTGTATATTTGCTTTGTATTTGTGTATCTTGCAGGTACCAAGATTGGAAGATAAAGCAGGCAAAAAAAAATTGGGCTAGAAGCTTTGAAGCCAGGCGCCCCCATCAATAGGGGCGCCCCCAAGCATCCAGGCGCCCCCATCAATAGGGGTGCTTGGGGTCAAAGAACAAAAAGGCAGCTTCGGTGAAGAAAGCAGAACAAGCTTCCATTCAGGCGCCCGGGATGATACAGGCGCCCGGGTTCATGTAGGCGCCTAGGTCAAAGGTTTTATCAGCTGCGACGAGTTAGGCGCGGGGATAAGGTTTGACCAAGCCCTATAGGGCGCCCCCATCAACACAGGCGCCCGAATGAAGCCTATAAAAGGGGCTTCGACCCCTCAGCATCAGACACAACTTCCAAGATTGATTCTGAGCATTCTAACTGACAACAAAGCGCTAAAGATGAGGCTCTACGACCGGGAGGCTCCAGGAGGAAGTACGCGGCACTTCGGAGGTCCAGATCGGCCGAGTCTTCGACTATTTCATTTGGTTTGCTTTAATTATTCTGCACTTAATTTTCTATAATTGTGATTGTAATTATTGCACTGTAAGACGGGTTTCTCCACCTCCGGAAAGTTCGGAAAGGAGACCAATAGTGGACGAGCGTTCCCGTGCATAGGCCTTAGATGTACTGACCCTAGGGGGTTGGGAACCAAGTAAAAAATCCTGCGTGCAATCTGTGTTTTGTTTTGTTCTTTATTTTTCTATTTTCAGCTGTGCTACTAACGCTCTGAGTCTAGAACGATCGAAAATTTTACGAAGTTTACCGCGAAGATTTTACGATCGATATTCACCCCCCCTCTATCGACAGCACCGGTCCTACAATTGGTATCAGAGTCAGACCGCTCTTCACCGTACTAACCGCCGACAGAGCAACGATGCCAGGAGTTGAGGGGGAGCCCAGGGGTGAATCAGGTACATTTTTTTAATGTCTATTTTTAAATTCTATATTATATGCTTCACGTGTAGGGAGAGAGGGCACTACAAAAATCAGTGTCCTACTCGTAAGAATCGTTCCTCACCGGTGGCAAAGGGGGCACCAGCGCCAGAAGTCCGAAGGAACAAGGACAACATCAAATGTTTCAAGTGCGAAAATACGGACACTACAAGAATAAATGTCCGACAAAGGTACGTAAAGTTTACATTCCGAAAACTTTTCGAATTTCTGCACTGTCAGATGATAAATTAGGTAATTTCTCTAAAAAATTAAATTCACTGCATAGTAAAATTAATATTTTGCATGTCAAATTAGAAAATGCAGATATGACTAAATTATCAGAAATTAATTGTTTAATTTAGAAGGTCAATTCAATAATTTGTCAAATAAATTCTGATAATTTTACTCCTGATAATTCTGATAATTTTACTCCTGATAATTCTGACAATTTTAATCCTGATGATGCTGACAATTTTAATCCTGATAACTCTAACAATTTTAATCCTGAAAATTTTGATAATTTCAATATTGAAATTCTTAAGGATAATATTGAAATTATCTCTGATAATCTTAAGGATAATCCAGAATTTAATGTTGAAATTCCTAAGGATAATATTGAAATTATCTTTGATAATCTTAAGGATAATCCAGAAATTAATTTTGAAATTCCTAAGAATAATCCTGATGTCATTGAAATATTTATAATTTTGAAATTATTAAAATAAGTTCTGAGGATAAGAATGATTTTATTGAAAATATTCTTAAGGATAACTTTGAAGATATTGAAACTGAAATTCTTTTAGATGAGAATTTAATTATCAAATCTTCAGATAATATTGAAGATTATTACAAAACTTTAACTAGTGGCCCGAATTACTTCACCTACTTTGAGGATATTGAAAGATGTAATTTTGAGGATGAGGAGGATATGGAATTATCTGAGATCAAGGCTTAATAAAGTTCACAAAGATTCAAATAAATCAAAATTATTAGAAAAACTTGAAAGGATAAATAAAGAGGAAATAGTAAAGGAATCAGATATTTTTGAAATAATGAAAATGATGAAGCTAAACACACAATTATTATCTAACCCAAAGATGTTGAAATTTAAATCTAATTAAATCTTAACAATTTTTACCTAATGTAGTTCAATCATAAATAATCCTTAATTAACTTAATTTTAATTATCATTAAAAGACTAAATCTTAATTAATTCAAATTAATTCAATTAAATCTTAATTAATTGAAAAAATCTTAATTAATTCAAATTAATTCAATTAAATCTTAATTAATGTTAATTAATTCAATTAAATCTTAATTAATTCAAATTAATTCAATTAAATCTTAATTAATTCAATTAAATCTTAATTAATTCAATTAAATCTTAATTAATTCAAATTAAATCAATTAAATCTTAATTAATGTTAATTAATTCAATTAAATCTTAATTAATTCAAATTCAAATTAATTCTTAATTCAATTAAATCTTTAATTAATTCAAAGTCAAATTAATTCTTAATTAATCAATTAAATTTTAATTAATTCAAATTCAAATTAATTCTTAATTCAATTAAATCTTTAATTATTTCACATTGTAATTAATTCTTAATTCAATTAAAACTTTAATTAATTCAAATTCAAATTAATTCTTAATTAATTCAATAAAATCTTTAATTAATTCAAAGTGTAATTAATTCTTAATTCAATTAACTCTTAATTAATTCAAATTCAAATTAATTCTTAATTAATTCAAATTTTACTCAATTCTTAATTAATTCAATTAATTCTTAATTAATTTAATTTCAATTAATTCTTAAATAACTTAAACTCAAATTAAATAAAATCTTATCCAAGCTATAACAATTAAATTAATAATATCAAGTATGTCAAAGTGGGTTGACATATTCGCGGGTTCACATGATACGTATCAAATCGGAAATTTGATACATTATTAGAAACTTAAATAAAATGATTTATTTGACTCATGCATAATTGTCATGCCATGCATATGCAATTTTCTTAAAATATATGTCATGTCATTCATGTTTAATTTTATGCATAATTTAGAACGGCTATAGGAAAAAGAATAGTTGAAACTTGAACAACCTAGTATTAGGTGGATGTGAGATGATAGTACGTTAGGGAAGCCCCTCTAATAAGGTCAAGTATATTCTACTTGGTCTGTTTAGTCTGGTGGAACTAGCCGAAGCTACCGATCCAAAACCTAAGCAAGTTAGACCAAAATTTTTTAAGAAGTAATTTGAAAATGAATTTTCGATAAAAGACTTTGTCAAGGAAAGGGTTGATGATCCAATAAGGCTATGACCAAACAAGGCCTAGTGCCTCGCCAAGACCTGGAAGCCAATTACTGAAAATCAAATTCACTTTACTATTTGATAAATTTGAATCTAACACAAGTTTCAATTAATCTTAGATTTAACAATGAATTAAGAAAAATAATTCAAGCATCTCACAATGCACTCATAAGGCAACCATGCTTGCTGTATTGAGACATCTAGAATGAGTGAGATGTTAAGGACTAATTAATTGAAAAATATTTTCCAAAATTATTTTCCAAAATTCTTAGAATATTTTTTAAATATATATTTTCAAAATAGTGCTTCAACGTAATAATGTTTTTATGAATTTCATCATTGTCTGATTGATTATACGTATTATAGATTTTTAAAAATTATATTCCTTTGAAAAATTGTTTGACTCACACAATTAGATACAAGCCTCCTAGGACAACACTAAAGTTCCTTAAGGCACTTAAATAGAATCAAACAGTGTCGGGTACAGAGGAAGTGATTTATTCGTTTCAAAAATTGTGCCTATGTCTCATTTGATTTTGATAAACCCTAAAGACACAGAGGAAGATCCACTTAATGATCTACAAGGACTCCAAGGATGTGTTAGATTTAGGGGGAGTCTAAATCAAATTATTTCTAACTAGTATTATCTTTCACAATTATGTTTTGAAGTCATTAGATAATTTCTTTGATCTGAACTAAATCCTAAAGACTTAGAGGAAGAGTACTTGTGGTTAACAAGCTTCCTAGGATTGGGTCAAATTTAGGGGGAGGTCAGATTACAAGAATTATTTAATATATTTTCATGCACTGCATTATTAAGTTTTTTAAAACATAATTTTTCTATCAAAGTACTACCTTTTCAAATCATATTAAATCTCTATCACATTCAAAACCGTTTTTTTGGAAATAATATTTACTTGAGTTTGGAAAACTTTCCAGGACACTTAGGAAAATATCCTTATAGTTAACAAGGCTTCCTAGGATTGTGTAGACTAGAAAAGATACCAAGTCAAGTAAAATATTATATTTTAAAAATAATATTTTTCTAAGTACTTTTACTTTTCAAAATTCATAATATTTTTCAAAGTACTTATGTTTTTCAAAAATGCATGATATCTTTTAAAAGTACTTGCATTTTTCAAAAGATCATAATATTTTTCAAAGTACTTGCATTTTTCAAAGCTCATAACAATTTTCAAAGTACTTGTACTTTTCAAAGCTCATAGTATTCTTTCAAAAGTTATGCATTTTTCAAAAGTACTGTATTTTCTCAAAAAGTGCAATATATCTTTCAAAATACAAAGCTTTTACAATATTTCTCAAAATGCACTAGTGAAAATCTTTCTATGAGTAAATTTTTTTCTTAATGAAAGTTGTTCTAAAGCAATCTTTTTTTAAAGTGAGAAGTTTTTTTGGTTACAAAATACTTTTCAAAGTGAAATTCTTTTTGGGTGCAATTTAAGTACTTAGTTCTATGCTATGCTTTTAAAATTTATACTAAGTATTTTCACAAATGTTTCCATTGTTGGTGCAAGCATTTTTGGTTTTTTTTTATGTATGACAAAGGGGGAGAGATGCGCCTTAAGTTAGAAACATAAATTTTTTTCTCTCTTACCAAGGATCAAAAAATCAAAATGTTTTTCAAAAACGGGGGAGAGTGAAAGTTAGAAAATTTTTTCCTATTTTTCCCCAGAGGATCAAAAATGGATTTTCAAAACTTAGATCATCTTTTTTCATTTGATCCCAAGAGTTAAAGTTTAGCCCTTTCAACCAATCTAACTTAAGATATTGTCAAACATCAAAAAGGGGGAGATTGTTGGTGCAAGTTGCATCAGTGATGTCCTCTTCTAAGTGTTTTAATGTTTGACAATATACTTAAGTCAGTGATACATTGAACAAGAGAAGGGGGGTTAAGAGAGGAATAACAAAATGAACCAAAGTCCTAGTAAACCTAGGTAATAAGTCATGGTTCGAAGAATTGGGCACTAAGTCCTGATCATGGATTGGGCACTAAGTCCTGGCAAAGGGTTGGGCACCGAAGACCTGACCGGAAGTTGGGCACGAAGTCCTGGTCGAGGACTGGGCAAGAAGACCTGGCCGAGGGTTGGGCACCGAAGACCTGGTTTGAGGAATTGGGCACGAAGACCTGGCCGATGGTTGGGCACCGAAGTCTTGGACTTAGGGTTTGGGCACGAAGTCTTGGTCCGAGGGACTGAGCAACTTAGCTGAACGATGACTAAGGACAGAAGTAGAGACGGGTCAGAGTTCGGACATCTCGAGATTCGAGAGTATCGGAGGCTAAGCTAAAGTCCACCCGAAGGACTGGGTGGCAACTGTCTCCTGAAAGGAGTAGGTGAAAGGCGCGTTCTCGGTGGTGGAAACTTGCGTCGGTTCGACCTAGGGTTTCGTGGAAATCCGAAGTCAGAACCAAATCCTTAAGGTTAAGAATATGTGTATATTTGCTTTGTATTTGTGTATCTTGCAGGTACCAAGATTGGAAGACAAAGCAGGAAAAAAAACTGGGCTGGAAGCTTTGAAGCCAGGCGCCCCCATCAATAGGGGCGCCCCAAGCATCCAGGCGCCCCCATCAATAGGGGCACCTGGGTCAAAGAACAAAAAGGCAGCTTCGGTGAAGAAAGCAGAACAGGCTTCCATTTAGGCACCCGGGATGATACAGGCGCCCGGGTTCATGTAGGCACCCAAGTCAAAGGTTTTATCAGCTGCGACGAGTTCGGTGCGGGGATAAGGTTTGACCAAGTCCTATAGGGCGCCCCCATCAACATAGGCGCCCGAATGAAGCCTATAAAAGGGGCTTCAACCCCTCAGCATCAGACACAACTTCCAAGATTGATTCTGAGCATTCTGACTGACAACAAAGCGCTAAAGACGAGGCTCTATGACTGGGAGGCTCCAGGAGGAAGTGCGCGGCACTTCGGAGGTCCAGATCGGCCGAGTCTTTGACCATTTCATTTTGGTTTGCTTTAATTATTCTGCACTTAATTTTCTATAATTGTGATTGTAATTATTGCACTGTAAGACAGGTTTCTCCGCCTCCGGAAAGTCCGGAAAGGAGACCAATAGTGGACGGGCGTTCCCGTGCATAGGCCTTGGATGTACTGACCCTGGCGGGTCGGGAACCAAGTAAAAAATCCCGCGTGCAATCTGTGTTTTGTTTTGTTCTTTATTTTTCTGTTTTCCGCTGTGCTACTAACGCTCTGAGTCTAGAACGATCGAATGTTTTACAAAGTTTACCGCGAAGATTTTACGGTCGATATTCACCCCCTCTATCGACGACGTCGGGCCTACACTTTTTGTGGTATTCATTGGAGTGCGTACAGTTATCACAGCTCACCCACTCGGTCACACAGATGGGATGTGTGGCGGCTTGACTGGTGTCAGGGGTGACACATGTCATTGCATCATATGCATATATTGCATTTATGCATTTTCTTGTGGTTGTTGCATTAATATGAGCTATGGTTGCTGCATTTGGTTGGCATGCATGTATATGTTGGTTTTATTGTTGTTGCGTTGTTTTATACTTGTTTAGTTGTTATTCGGTTTTATAATATGTTGTTTTATATATGTTATGCATGCTTAGGTATTCTTATATTCCTTATGGACTGTACCCTGTTGATTCTCTACTTGGTTATCTTATATTATGCCATGCAATTGTCGACTCATATACCCGCTGAGTCCACCCGGACTCACCACCCCTGCTTTCTCTTTTTGTTTCAGATAGTAGGTAGTTGCATTTCTTGGAGCCAGGAGAGGATCCAGTTGCCAGTCCCCGGTGTTGAGTTGTTTTCGTATTTGGTTTAGTTGTTTTATTTTCGACATTTGGTGAGTTTTGCATTTTATTTGTTTATCAAGTATCGGACTGGTATTTTGTCATTATTATAGAGACATTTTGAGTTCTCTTTGGTTGTGGTTTCTTTTATGTGTAAAGTGGCTGAGCCACCCATTATCTTATTTAATAATTGCGTGGTTGTGTTTACTTTCTATATATCGTGATGCTAGCTACTTGTGGCTAAGCTATATGGGTGAGAGTGTATGTATTATTTGTCCCAACTTGTCCATCGTACAGGGGAGATGTTGCCCGATTTTCGAGTAAGCATGTGCCTCTGGGGTCGTGACAATACCTGCACCTGGCATTGTACCAGCAATTGTGGTACGGGGGTCGGCGCAGACCTTACCTAGTTATAACGCACGTCACGGATACCCCGCTGACTTCGTACTTTTCTGGCATAATCGGACACCCCGTGCCACACCACCCCTCATCTACGTAAGGGCAATCGACGCCATCTTATGAGCTGACAACACCCACGCCCCTGTCTCGTTCGGGTACAGGAGAACGGTTGACGCATACAGGAGTTGTCAGCTCCCTCGGCTATATAAGCCCCTCCCGTTTCATTCCGCAGGTATGCGCGAGTGTGCTTTCGTCCATCGTTTCATTGCATTACTCTGTTCTTGCGAATACTAACTTGACCGTCGGAGGACCTTGCCGGGGACTTTTCCTGGAGGGTTTGCTAACGTTCATTTTCTCGCATGGCGGAGCCAACATCAGCAACTCGTAGCACTCGGGGGACCACGTAGCTCTTGGGATTCCACCTCACTTCGCGACATGATCAAATTTAGCGCTAGAAGGAGGGACTTTCTGCCTGATTGGGAGTGCACGATGGAATATCCCAACCGAGTGATGGTGACCATTACGCCCGAGGAGTACGAGCTCTTGTTGGTCGCTCGGGCTCAGAAAACCCCTCAAAGGCCTTCGCAAGCTGGTAGCCCGGCGACCCGATTGCCCGAGCCATCCGCGCCCGACCACTCAGGAGGTCGGGGGAAAGCTGCCCGACCCGAAGGGGGCTCGGTCCCCTTTCCTGCCGCTCTCTACCATGATCGGGACGACGAGGCTGATTCAATGCCAGTCAAGGCATCTGCATCAAACTAGATGCACCGGCTGCAACCGGATAAGGGGAAGGCCCTGGCCGACTCACCTTTGGCTATCCCGGTATGCAGCCCCTTCTCCTCTCAGATCCTGGAGGACCTAGTCCCCAAGCATCTCAGGTTCTTCACCATAGCTGGGTATGCTGGGACGACGGATCCCGAGGAGCATTTGATGAAGTTCGAGAGTGCGGGTCTGCTGCACCAATATCCTGATGCTCTGGGGACCAGCTCAAAGGTGGTTCGACTGACTCCCCAATGGGTCTGTGTCAAGCTTTGAAGAGCTTAGGAGGATATTCCTCCAACACTTCGCCAGCAGTCGGAGGCACCACAAGACGAGCCTCAATCTGTTTGCCCTGAAGCAGGGCCCGAAGAAGTCCCTCCGGGACTACATTAAGAGGTTTAATGGAGTGACCCTAGATGTGCCGACGACCACACCCGAGGTGCTGATCAGCGCCTTCTCCTAAGGACTACAGGAGGGAGACTTCTTCCGCTCACTGATACAGAAGCCGCCCAAGGACTTTAACATCCTGCTAGGAAAGACTGTCAAGTATATTAACGTGGATGAAGGGTAGGTCGCTTAAAAGAAGGAGTCGGTCAACGCGCCGACCCCGAGCCCCGCTCCAAATAGACGATCCCCGGGAGGACCCATCCACAGTCTGAGGGGGGCAATCGATCGAGTGGGAATGGAGCGCAAGAACGTGCAGCAAGTGGCCACGGAAATCCAGCAACCACCCCAGCAAGTGGCCTACAATGTGATCCTGGGCCGACCCTCACTTAAAGGGTTGGAGAGCCTCCTCAAGCATTTGTTGGGTCAAGCCCGAGAGCTTGACCGCACTGAGAGGTAGGTCGGGGGATAGGTGTCCACCCTGCCTCAGCTGATCAAAAATATTGAGCATCTAATGCTTCAGTATTAGGCGTAGCCTCTCAGACACCTGCCGGTTGAACTCCAGAGAGTTGGTATACTCAACTCTCTGAGCATCCCACCGAGCCACCTCCCCCCACCTTATAGGTTCGGAGTTCCTCAAGCTCCGACCGGGCAGCCTCCAGCTCTGACTATGCAGCCTCCCAAGCAGACCGCTGCCCCTTGAGCTGGCTGAGCTCCTCCGACCGGGCATTCAACTCCCCGTTCCATGCAGTCAGCTGGGCTGCCAAGGTTTTCGTCTTCTCCGCTTGGACCGCCAGCTCTTGCTCCTTGGCAGTCAGATCAGCGCACAGAGCCGAGGCCGACTGGGACACCTCCAGGAGCTCTGCCTTGACTTTCGCCAGCTCGTCACTAGCTTGACCCTCAAGGGCCCAGGCCTTGCACTCCGTGTACTCCAGGTTGGAGACTCGGCACTGCGCCTGGGCGGTCGCCGTATCAGCAGAGTCAAGCTCCACCTGGGTGGCCTCGAGTTGCTCCTCCGAGCGAGCCAGATGCTCTTGCAGGGCTAAATTCTCGGCCTGTAGACCGATCAGGGTCTCCTCGTTGGAGACTAGCTGTGCATGCCGGAGCTGAGTCTCCAGCCTCTCCACCCGACACTCCACTTGGTGTCGAGCCTGGGTGTGGGATAGGAAGGACACGACCAAGCTGTAAGCCGAGCCAAAAAGATGCAAACAATAAACAGATCTTAGTCTCAAATTAAGAATAAGCAAAAGGAGAAACACTAGACAAACATACCTGACTGGCCTCAGAGAGGAAGGCATTGGCTCTGCTGGTCGGGCCCCGAAAGTTTGCCTCCCAGAGGCCATGATAGAAGTGTTCACCCAAGAGACCATACAAATGGATCTCCAGGGCCCGCTTGGTCAGCTCGCCGGTCGCCCTCTCGTAGCTCGTGGCGGAAACAGCGCGAGACAACATGACCAAGTGAAGCGACCGGTTACTCGATTCTTCAATAGGTGGGGGAATGGGGCCCCCTTGGGGCGGCAACACCGGGGCGCTTGAAGTGCCCGCCCGAACCGGAGTCAGGGTCGGGGCTGAGTGTTGGGCCGCCACCTTCTTCTTCTTCTTCTTCGATCGGGAACTTGTGGAGATTTCGGCTGTGGGGACTGTTGGAGGTGCGGCCTCCGAGTCATCCGATCTATCCTGTCGACGCCTTGTGACCAGAGGCTGGTCATCCACCTCTATATGCTCAGGGTTTGCAGGCGTCGTAGCTCTGTCGCCCGATAGGGGGGGCACGCTGGCAGGAGCTGCTTCTCATTGGGCCAGCTGCTCGCCGACCCGAGACTCCAGATCGGCGTCGTCCAGGCCAAACCCCTCCTCTAGAGCGGCTGCCAACATCATATTTGCTACAAAATGAAAAAAGGTTTAGTTAGCTATGAACATTCGAAAGACAGAATGAATAGCTTACCGAGCGATTTGGGTCGGCGGAACAACACTTGGCTAAGGCCGAACACGTACAAAATGTCCTCACTCAGCAGATGAACGCCGTGGAAATGTCAGCCGCCAATTTTAGATAGGGCCGACCGATAGGAGGGAAGGGTTCGGTAATTTTTGGGGAGAGGGGGAGATGAAGGCAAGTCAGAGATCCAGGTGGTTGGCCAACTCGGGGCCGGGGTGCTGTTAACAAAAAAGAAGCGTTCCTTCCAACCCTTATTCGAGGTTGGAAGCTTCGCCAGGAAGGAGGTTTTGGCTCGGGCTTGAAAGAAGAAGTCGCCCGACTCTTGTTTCTTGGGATAGAAGAAATAGTAAAAGATTTCAGGCTGGAGGGGAATTTTGTACAAGGAAAAGACGACCACCGACCCACAGATCAGTCGGATGGCGTTCGGGGCTAATTGAGACAAAGGTATCCGAAAGAAGCGACAAACAGAGGAGATAAAGGGGTGGATCTGGAAACGCAGCCCGACCCGCAGATGATCACGAGAGATAGTGATGTAGCTGAGGGGTAAGGTCTCTGGTTGGTCGGTTGGGCCGGGTAAGCGAAGAAGGTAGTCTGAGGAAATACAGTAGTTGGCTCTGTTGGTGCAATCTTTGCTAGGTCAGGGATGACCTAGTTTGACTAGGCTCGGGTGAGCTTATGTCTGGTAAGCTTGGTAAGCTGAAGGTTGAATGTTTTGATGTTTGATAATGATGTTTGAATATCGCATGATGTTTGAATATCGTGTGAGTCAAGTGGGTCAAGATTGACTGGAGACTTGACTGGGAAAACACCTAGTGGGGCAGGTGAAGTCCAGGTGGATCGGAGAGATTGCACACTGGCACAGGAAAAGACCTAGTGGGACTAGGCACACCTAGTGGGACTAGGTGAAGTCCAGGTGGATCGGGGAGATCGCACACTGGCAAGGTGGAAGTCTACCGAGAGACTAGACCTAACTCGAGGGTTAGGCAAACCTGGTTGGGAATCAGGTTAAGTCCTAGTTGTGAACTAGGCAGGAGAAATCCAGGTTGGTCAAAGGGGTTGACCGGACACTTGGAAAGGGAAGTCCTAATAGGTCATAGTTGACCAAGGTTAGGCAAGGGAACCCTAGACTTGTGCACAACAAGTTAGGGTGGACTCAATCGATTGAGTAATCGATTTGGGTTTGGTTTCTGGCGAACAGAAGCTTTCTTGATCGATTGGGTGATCGATTAAAGAAGGTGTGAATCGATTGGGTAATCGATTAGGAAAAATGAGTTGCGAGAACAGAAGGCGGCTGAATCGATTGGGCAATCGATTCAACCTTCCCTTAATCGATTGGTCAATCGATTAAGGGGTTCGGTAATCGATCAGCTAATCGATTACAGTCGTATAGTGCGAGAGCACAGGAAGGTGCTGAATCAATTCAGCAATCGATTAAGGTTGTCCTTAATCGATTGGCTAATCGATTAAGGTTCAAAAACTAGCCGTTGAACGGCTAAGTCTGACGTGGTAATCGATTAGGAAACCCTAGGCATCGAGAATATAGGGTTTTCATGCAGGTTTGAAGCGCATCTCTTAGGCAACTCTTTGACACTTCTCCTCCTCCTTCCATGCCATTTCAAGAGAAGCTTTGGGGCTTAGTGTTGCCGCACTTCCAAAGTTCTAGAGGCGATATCAAGCTTGAAGATCCCAAGGAAAGCAAAGAAAGCTTATCATAGTAAATCTTGTAAAATTTCATTTTGTATTTGCTTGGATTCTTGTTGTATCTTCTTGGAAGCTTGTAAGAGGTTTCTCCACCTCAAGAAGGAGGTCTTTCATAGTGTATGAGAGAGTGAGGAGAGTAGATCCTTGGATTAGTCACCTCAAGGAGGTGGATACCAAGTAAATCCTTAGTGTTAGCATTGCTTGAAGTCTTCCGCGGCGACAAATCATCTACAAGCAAATCGGAGATAATCACCCCCCTTAGCTCTCCTACCGGTCCTAACAAGTGGTATCAGAGCCAGGTTGCTCTTCTTTGGACTTATCGCCAAGAGGGCAAGAGCTAGAGGAAGAAGAAGAAGTTGGAAAAAACCCTAGTTTCAAGAAGTCATCATCAAGAGGGTTCAACTTTAAAAAAAAATGGAGTTTGGCTACGACACCCAGGCACCTCCACCATTCGACAAGGCAAATTTTGATCTTTGGAAGTCAAAGATTGAAAATTACTTCATGATGGAGATAGAGCAATGGTTTGCTCTAATGGAGGGTTTTGAAGCTCTAACATGCACCAAAGGAAAGCTCCTCAAAAAAAACAAATGGAATGAGGAGCAATTCAAGAGATGCGAGGCCAACAACAAAATGACCAAGTTATTGGTCAATCTTTTGCCAAGCACCATTTTGGACAAGATTGGAGGATTTAAAGATGCCAAAGAGCTTTGGAGAAAATTAGCAAAGCTTCATGAAGATCCCTCCACTGTACCGTATCAAGACAAATCCAAAGAGGGAGATTCATCAAATGAAGAGGACTCGGAAGTTGAGAGATGCTCAACATCCGGGGAGGAAATTCAAGAAGCATTGGCCAATGAGGAAAAAGAAGAAGTCTCTACCTCTAGGATTGAGGGGGAGCAAATCTTGACATTGACACCAGAACAAGAAAAAGCTTCAACATCATTTTCCGAGGTCAATAAAGAAGAAGAAGAATCGAGTGCCACCTCTACACCCGATGAAGGTATAACTATTTCAAGTTGTAAAAATAAAAATCATATCATTTGTTTTGAGTGTAGGGAATGAGGACACTTTAAGAGTAAGTGTCTCAAATTGGTCAAGAAGAAGGTGCAAGTGACACCCAAGACCAAGAAGAAGCCAAAGGAGGTCGACCCCATTGTACGGAAGGATAAGAAGCACATTGTGTGCTTCTCATGCAAACAAAAGGGACATTATCAAAACCAAGTCCAAAAGTGAAGGATCCGACCAAAGCAAAGAGGAGGAGCTCAAATCAAGGGGGAGCCTCAAAGATAAAGACTAAGGTACAATTAGGTAATGGAACTTATTTAAATCATGATAATATGCATGCTAGAAATAATTATTATCATCTTAATATTATTTATTATGAAAATAGGAGGCATGAAAAACCTAAGGAGAACTATAGGGCCTTCCATGCTAGGACTACCATATCTAAGGATAGGGCACAAATTAGAAATTTCCAAGGTAGACCTACCCAACACAAGGCCAAGAAGAATAATCACCAAGGCTATATTAGAAAATCAAGTCTTGATGAGGTAATGGTTGAAAATCAAGTTTTAAGATCAAAACTTGATAAATTGGAAAAATCCCTTAAGAAAATAGAAAATCTATTTAAGGGATCAAAAATTCAAAACCTAGATTTAGGAAATCATGGACTCTCTAGGAGCAAGAAAGGTTTGGGGTACAAACCTAAAACCAAGAGTGATGGTCCGTCCTATCATAGAGTTCCATATAGGTATGGAACTCAATCTAGTACAAGGAGTCAAGTCAAGGCCACAAAGGAAGTTATCCCTAGGGTTGACCAATACAAGATCAACATGACTAAGACTTCGGAGAAGTCTAAAAAGGTCATTAGGAAAGTATCAAGGGAAGTTATCCCTAATGAATACCTAGAACATCCAAGGAGTACCAATAGATTTTGGATTCCTAAGAGTATGTTCACCACACCCTAGATAGGTCTAGGGAGTGTCAACTCAAATTGGAAGGGTAGTTAACCTAACCTTGATGAAGTTGACACTTTGGGACGTTTTCAAGGAGTCACTACCCTTGAAAATGAAGTAGTCATTTGTTTACTCTAGAAGGAGTAAAATTTGTGCCAAACTATATTTTGAAAGATTGAACTCAATAAAGTTGGCACAACTAGGTTAGAATCCAAAGATAGGCCAAGTTGGGGAGTTTTTGGTATTATCTTGGAAATTAGGGGCAAAGTTAGGATTATCAATGGCTTAGCGATGAGTGATTAATACTTAGATAGGAAATCTAGGTATTTTCTTTTGTGTTACAATGTCATGTTTTGTATGCCCTATCACATGCCATGACATCATAATCCATCATTTATATTTTATTCTGAAAATATTACATGTCATGTCATACATGCATCATCTAGTTATAATATTGTTTAAATTCTCATATGATGCATGTCATCGTCATTTCATGCATTAAGTTAATTTTTATTGAAATTAAGGACATTGACATTAATTGACATTCTAGGTGAATGATCAAAGTTTATAATGCCTAGGTAGAAATGCATAAACCCTTAGTTTAGGGAGAACATGACCTTCACATCTCACCAAGACCATAAGTTGACTTGTGTGTGTTTTTGAGATACCTTAGAAACAAGTGAGATATTAGAGTGATGAACAAAACTCAAGTTATTGAGTTTTAGGTTAATCAAAACATGAATATAAATGAACTCCAATCATTAGGAAAGCTAATATACAAGTCATGTGCATTTAGCCCAAGGAACATGGTTGAAAATTATTTTTGAAACCTATTTCAAAACTATCTTGGAAAACCTTGGTGAAGACTATCTTTTGATAGATCTCATCATTGATGAATTGGATACAAAATAGAGTGAAATATTGAAATATTTCAATGGTTTCCATTTTTGCATCAATCTTTGAAAAAGGGAGGTATTTTCGTATAAAATTATTTTTCCTTGATAGTATATGTTATAAATAATGTCTACACAAAATTTCAAGATTTTTCAAATTTTGTAGAATTATTTAAGAATTTCTAAAATTCAGACTGAATTTATTTTCAGAAATCAGAAACTCTCAATCGATCAAGTGATCGATTAGGACAGTACCCAATCGATTGGTCAATCGATTGGGAGATCCTATTTACGAGCATAGAAGCTTGCGTAATCGATTCGTTGACCGATTAAGGGCAGCCGTAATCGATCAATTGATCGATTAAGGCATAGCTTAATCGATTGGTTCCCAACACCAATCGATTGAAGAGACTGAAACTGTCTGTCTTCAGTCTGATAACCTAATTGTGAGTAACCTACCAATCCCTAGCCCCTTGGAATACTTTTATAAGTACATTTGGGTAAATTTCAGTATTAAATCAAAAAGGGAGATGGTTCGGTGAAAACTATAGGGTTAAGGAGAGGTTTTGATTCAAGTTTTGAATCCTAATACCTCATAACCTCAAGTTGAGATTTCCTAAAGTTTTAGGAACTCAAAAATCATTGTTGGTGCAATGATAGAGGTTTAGAGCATGTTTTGAGGGGGAGGTCTTCCTTAACACCCTGTTTGGAAACTTTTAAGTAAGGAATTGAAATTCAATTCCGGTCGGAATTGAATTCCGACCGGAATTGAATTCCAATTCCCATGTTTGGAATGAATAGTAAACAACAGAATTGAATTCCAATTCTCATGTTTGGAATCAATCGGAATTGAAATCAATTATTATATTTTTACCATTTTACCCTTAAGCAAAATAAAGATGGAAGCAAGGTTGCAGGTGAATTAGTCATTTTAAAGTTGGAAGGGAATGGAATTCAATTTCTTTCCCAAATCAGACCCTTTTGGGTCTGATTTATTTTGGGGTGTGTGAAGGGAATTGGAATTCAATTCCTTTCCAATTCCTTCTTAAAATTTGCTACCAAAGAAGGGAATTGAATTCCAATTCCCTTGGGAATTCCAATTCCCTCCTTTCCAAACAGGCTGTAAAAGCATGTGCTTGAATTTTTTATTTTTGGTTTAGAGAAAGGATGAAGATTGGGAATCTTCATCAAGGGTGAGCATAGGTCTAAATGAAAGATATGGGACTTTCATTGGGCTTGCCTTTGACCATATAGACTCTCGGGGAGAGTTTTTGATGTGTGTCAAAGGGAGAGAAGGCTGAAAGGCTAATAGGGATTAATCTTTCTCAAACATATTGTCAAACATCAAAAAGAGGGAGATTGTTGGTATAATTTTTGCTAGGTCAGGGTTGACTTAGTTTGACTAGGCTCGAGTGAGCTTATGTCTGGTAAGCTTGGTAAGCTGAAGGTTGAATGTTTCGATGTTTGATAATGATGTTTGAATATCGTGTGAGTCAAGTGGGTCAAGGTTGATTGGAGACTTGACTGGGAAAACACCTAGTGGGACAGGTGAAGTCTAGGTGGATCTGGGAGATTGCACACTGGCATGGGAAAAGACCTAGTGGGACTAGGTGAAGTTTAGGTGGATCGGGGAGATTGCACACTGGCAAGGTGGAAGTCTACCGAGAGACTAGACCTAACTCGAGGGTTAGGCAAACCTGGTTGGGAATCAGGTTAAGTCCTAGTTGGGAACTAGGCAGGAGAAATCCAGGTTGGTCAAAGGGGTTGACCGGACACTTGGAAAGGGAAGTCCTAATAGGTCACGGTTGACCAAGGTTAGGCAAGGGAACCCTAGACTTGTGCACAACAAGTTAGGGTGGACTCAATCGATTGAGTAATCGATTTGGGTTTGGTTTCTCGCGAACAGAAGCTTTCTTGATCGATTGGGTAATCAATTAAAGAAGGCGTGAATCGATTAGGAGAAATGAGTTGCGAGAACAGAAGACGGCTGAATCGATTGGGCAATCGATTCAGCCTTCCCGTAATCGATTGGTCAATCGATTAAGGGGTTCAGTAATCGATCAGCTGATCGATAACAACCGTATAGCGCAAGAGAACAGGAAGGTGCTGAATCGATTCAGCAATCGATTAAGGTTGTCTTTAATCGATTGACTAATCGATTAAGGTTCAAAAACTAGCCGTTGAACGACTAAATCTAACGTGGTAATCGATTAGGAAACCCTAGGCGTCGGGAATATCGGGTTTTCACGCAGGTCTGAAGCGCATCTGTTCGGCAACTCTTTGACACTTCTCCTCCTCCTTCCACGCCATTTCAAGAGAAGCTTTGGGGCTTAGTGTTGTTGCACTTCCATAGTTCTAGAGGCGATATCAAGCTTGAAGATAGCAAGGAAAGCAAAGAGAACTTATCATTGTAAATCTTATAAGATTTCATTTTGTATTTGCTTGGATTCTTGTTGTATCTTCTTGGAAGCTTGTAAAAGGTTTCTCCACCTCAAGAAGGAGGTCTTTCATAGTGTATGAGAGAGTGAGGAGAGTGAATCCTTGGATTAGTCACCTCAAGGAGGTGGATACCAAGTAAATCCTTAGTGTTAGCATTGCTTGAAGTCTTCTGCGGCGACAAATCATCTACAAGCAAATCGGAGCTAATCACCCCCCCCCTCTAGCTCTCCTACTGGTCCTAAGAGGCTTGGATTGGCTCGAGGTCATGATGGTCGAGCTTAGATACCATGGTAGAATACTAAGGGTCCGAATGAGAAGAGGTGGAAGCCATAAAGAGTAAGGAGAAGATGACTGACTGAGTAAGAAAGAGGCTCGCCTGAGAAGATGACCGGGGAACGAGCGCTGCTGGGAGTTGGCGGAAACCTAGCAGAATGAAGCACCGGCAGCAATTCGGCGTCGGAAGTGAAAAGTGATGGTAAAAAGACGAAGGATAAAGGCCCATTTATAGGGTCGAGCGAGCAACACCGACCGTCCGATGATGATCCAGACGAAAGGCGAGAAAGGTTCTGGGCCGCCCAACCAAACTCAAGGCAATTCCCGAGGCTCGGTGTCGCACGTGTGTGCCACCCATTTGCTGCGTTGGGCGGTGGTCGCTTCGACGACCGGGAAACCAATAGCCAACGGACATGTGGCTCTGCCGTTAACACGACAATTAAAGAGGGAGATTCAAAATTAGCTCAGCGAGAGTCGAGGACAAGACATATAAGACAGGTAGAGGAGATAGAGTTGGTGCCCCGGGGGGGGGCACGGGTTGCAGGTTACGCAGATCAGTCGGGCCAACGCTCACTCGGGGGTGCTAGGCCCATTCTAAACTAGTGGTTCAGTCAGTCAGACTTAACGCCTCCTTCGACTAGACTCGAAGGGGATGCTTATGATCCCGGCCAAGCTCGCATGCTGCTCGGTCAGCCAACCTTGCACCACCTCTGGCTCAGTCGGATTCACCATATACAGGAGGATGGGTCTGGTTGGCAGGGTAGGGCTACCTGGGTTCACTCGGCCTAGGACGCCTGACCCAGTGGTAGACAAGACGTACCTCGACCCGAGTTCCAGAATAAGACGACGAGGCAGATCCCGTCGGACACCCGAGACACCTACTACTATAGTTCACAGCACAGAGTCCCGACCGCCGAGCCTAGAACCACCTAGTCACACCCCGCCGAGTCCCAATCGACGTTCTCCCAGTAACTTAAGCAGGCGACTCGGGACTGGATGAACCGATCGCATCCGAGCGCTCCCTGACTCGAGGAGTGCCTCGTGTCTCTTAGATACTACTCGAACAACTCGGCTTCACTCGGGACGGCTAGCAGACGATCCGCCTCAGGATCTGTACCATTTCCTTATGATACCTGCCCCTGGCATTGTACTAGCAACCGTGGTACAGAGGTTGGCGCAGACCTTACCTAGTTATAACACATGTTGTGGATACCCCGCTGACTTCGTACTTTTCTGGCATAATCGGACACCCTGCGCCACGCCACCCCTCATCTGTGTCAGGGTGAGCGGCGCCGATCGGCACCATCTTATGAGCTGACAACACCCACGCTCCTGTCTCGTTCGGGTACAGGAGGACGGTTGACGCAGACAGGAGTTGTCAGCTCCCTCGGCTATATAAGCCCTTCCCCGCTTCATTCCATAGGTACGCGCAATTGTGTTTTCGTCCACCGTTTCATTGCTTTACTCTGTTCTTGCGGATACTGGCTTGACCATCGGAGGGCATTGTCGGGGACTTTTCCTGACGGATTTGCTAACGGTCATTTTCTCATAGGACGGAGTCAATATCAGCAGCTCGTAACACTCGGGGGACCACGTAGCTCTTGAGGTTCCATCTCACTTCGTGACAGGATCAGAATAAATATAATACCAAATCATCGATGAAGTAAATAAATTTAAAAAATATAAATAATTAAATAATTGAGAGTTGAATAACAACAAATTAAATCTCTAATCAAATTTGAACTAAACACAATTTCATAAAAAAAAAATATCCTTAAATAACAATGATTTTAATAATTTAGTTATTATCTCATCAAATAAATTTTAACAATACAAAATTTAGTTCGTCTTAGCCGAACATTTATTATGCGAATCGGTGATAATATTATTAATCGGATGTGTGTATGTGTGGGAGTGGTGGCAAATCACGGGCTGGCCACTCTTCTTCAATAGTTTCACGAGCTATGTTTTTTTCTTTGTAATTGCAACCAAGTGGGTGGTCGCTTTAAATTGGGAATTACATTAATTGAGTGTCTCATGGAACAAGGGCAATTGCGAAGAAAAGGACTTCTTTGAAAAACTCCTTTTTTTCTTGACTGGCCTATAAGGGTGCGTTTGGTTAAGGGTTATCCATGATAACCTTGGTTATCCACCAAGGTTATCAATAAAAATCTTGTTTGGTTTAGGTAATCAGCGATTCCCAAGTAATGATCGATGCCCGACACGTCAGCAAAAGGGGCATGCAACCAGGAATCAGAAAACCTCAGGGAAGTAAGGTTTTTCTTGATTCCCTGGTTATGGAACTTATCTTTCCAAAATTATCCTCCAATATTTACACTTAAAACGAAAATAACCATTACAATTTATTAACTTCTGAAAGAATTATTCTCGATCGACGACCGACAACGGTGGCCGGCGACCACCGCCGGCGACGATCGCCGGCGACGATCGCCGGCGACCACCGCCGGCGACGATCGCCGACGACCACCGCCGGCGACGATCGCCGGCGACCACCGCCGGCGACGATCGCCGGCGACCACCGCCGGCGACGATCGCCGGCGACCACCGACGGCGACGACGATCGCCGGCGACCACCGCCGGCGACGATCGCCGGCGACCACCGCCGGCGACGATCGCCGGCGACCACCGCCGGCGGCCGGCAACCGCCGGCGGCCGGCGACCACCGCCGGCGGCCGGCGACCACCGCCGGCGGCCGGCCGACCGCCGCGCCGGCGGCCGGCGACCACCGCCGGCTGCCGGCGACCACCGCCCGCGGCCGGCGACCCGTCGGCGGACCGGCGACCCGCCGGCGACAATCGCCGGCGACCCGGCGGCGACCACAGTCGGCGACGATCGCCGCGACCACAATCGGCGACGATCGCCGGCGACCACCGCCGGCGACGATCGCCGACGACCACCGCCGGCGACGATCGCCGGCGACCACCGCCGGCGACGATCGCCGGCGACCACCGCCGGCGACGATCGCCGGCGACCACCGCCGACGACGATCGGCCGGCGACCACCGCCGCGACGATCGCCGGCGACCCACCGCCGGCGACCACCGCCGCGACGATCGCTGGCGGCCTCCGCCGGCCACGATCGTCGTCGACCACCGCCAGCCCATGATTGCCGGCGACGATCGCCGGCGACCACCGCCGGCGACGATCGTCGGCGACCACCGCCGGCAACGATCGCCGGCGACTAGCGGCCTGCGACGATCGCCAGCGGCCGGCAACCACCGCCGACCACGATCGTCGTCGACCATCGCCGGCCACGATCGCCGGCCACCACCACCAGCCACGATCGTCGGCGACCACCGCCGGCCACGATCGTCGGCGACCACCATCGGCGACGATCCGCCGGCGACCACCTGCCGGCGA
>JAGFNQ010003555.1:0-36036 GCA_024364735.1 Boesenbergia rotunda
GAGTTGTTACTTCCTGTTCGTATGATGCATGTGATTGCTATATCTTGCTCTATCTTTTTCACATGTGTTCATATGGTTATTCTACAACCTATCACATCTTTGTTGATTTGGGATACCCCTAGGGTTGAGGGGGAGTTTGGTTTAGACTTAACAGCCCTTCTAGACCCCTTTTCGGTGTTCGACAAAGGGGAGAGAGTGTGGATTGGTTAAGTTTAGAATGATCATGTTGTAGGGGGAGGATCTGGATTCCCCTATGATTCTAAATGTTGGAAAACTTGATTGAGAATCCCTAAACTTAAAATCGGTTGTCAAACAACAAAAAGGGGGAGATTGTTGATGCAGTCTGGCCCTGATTGTTGTTTTGGTGTTGACAAACGATTTTAGTTTAGGTTGATAATTATGGATGATGATTAAGTCCTGATCGAGGATCAGGCATGGTATGGAAAATCCTAGCTTGGAGGGCTAGGTGTTGGAAAATCCTAATCTGGGAGGTTAGGTGTTGAAAGTCCTAGCTTGGAGGGCTAGGTGTGTGAAAAGTCCTAATTCGGAAGAGGTGGGTGAAAAGTCCTAGCTTGGAGGGCTAGGTGAAAAGTCCTAACTTGGAGGGTTAGGTGCAAATTCCCATCTTGGAGAATTAGGTGAAAAAGTCCTGGCTTGGAGGGTCAGGTCCTAGCTTGGAGGGCTAGGTTGGAAAGTTCTAATTCGGAAGGGTTGGGTGAAAAGTCCTAGCTTGGAGGGCTAGGTGAAAAGTCCTAACTTGGAGGGTTAGGTGCAAATTCCCAACTTGGAGAGTTAGTGAAAAATCCTTAGCTTGGAGGGCTAAGGTGGATGAAAACTTAGCTTGGAGGGCTAAGTTTGAGTCCCTGGATCGGTCTGGTGATCGATCAGGGATTCTGGCACGCTGCTCCTTCGTGGATCGGTCTGGTGACCGATCCAGCGATGACTGATCGGTCTGGTGACCGATCAGGGAGCACACAGTGAGGTTGGGAACCTACTGTGCTGCTCCTGATCGATCTGGTGACCGATCAGGGAGTATGCGTTTCACCCATTGACTGGCTCCTGATCGGTCTGGTGACCGATCAGGGAGCGAGCAGTGAGGTTGAGTTCCCTTGCTGAACTGCTCCTGATCGATCTGATGACCGATCAGGATCACTGTGCAGATCGTTCTGGTGAACGATCCAACTTCGCGGGCTCCTCACTAAGATCGATCAGGACGGTTCCTGATCGGTCTGGTGATGATCTGATCGGACTGATGACCGATCAGGTGACACGCTGATCGGTCAGTTGACCGATCAGAAGACCTAGCCTGCGAAACTCAGAAATCGCCCGATATAAGGGTGGATCGATCCGGTGAATGATCCACGACCTGGGATCGGTCTGGTAATCGGTCCAGGAGAATCTCAAAGAAATCGTGATTTCTGATTGAGCGTTGGGGATCGATCAGGACTGAGCCTGATCGGTCTGGAACCAGCCTGATCGGTCTGGTGACCGATCAGGAGGCTCTCTGATCGGTCGGGTGACCGATCACTTTAATTCAAAATGCACTGTCAGACACTCTGATCGCGTCTGACCGTATCCGATTCGCTGCTGTTTGCCTCTGATATTTGATTTACTGTGTGATATACTGCTCTAACAGTCTGATTAAGCTGCAGGTGACAGGGGAGGATTCAAACACTCAAGGAGAAGTCAATGGAGGCTTTCCTTGGAGCAGGTTTGTCCATTTCTCAACTCAGGTTGCAACGGCTGGAGCTGCAGGACTGAAGCCGCTGACTGAAGCTTGGCTGAGGGAGCTCAGGAAGTTCAGTAAGGGTTCAGTGGTAGCTGGCGTTGGCAGTGAGGCAGCTGGAGGCTGCTGGAGATGAGGTCACTTGATGCTTAGTGGAGAAACAAAAGGGACAAGAGACAGCTTCGATGAAGCAGAGTTCAATAGCTTGGGTTTTGAGTTCTTGCCGCCTTGAGTTATCCACAACTGCTTGCTGTGTTCTTGAAGTTTCCATCATTCTGAGCAAGCGATCGAGAAGCAATCATCCATTACTTGAGCGTTTGAAGGAGAGAACGAGAAGCTTGGAGTCCGACAGTGGGAAGACACGAAGAAGGGTTCTTGCGTGAGATCGCCACTGGGTGGAGCTCAGGGAAGCTTGTTGCGTTCTTGTCCTTGATAAGTGTTTGAGTAAGATCCTTCTTGTTGTTTCTTTGTGCTTAAACTTTATCTGTGATTGAAACACTGTGGAGAGGTTACTCCACCGAGAAGGAGGTTGTTTTTTATCCGGTGATCATCGGGGCTTGATCTGCCGACGATCAAGGGATCGCCCACCTTAAGGGCACGCCAAGGAGTAGGGGCAAGTTATCCCCGAACCTTGTAAATCCTCCTTGTTAGCGATCTTGCTAGTTGTGTTTAGTTTGTTTGTGTGTTAGTTTTCTGCACACCTTGTTTTCTATTCTTTCCGCTGTGCTACTGATTTCTAAGTTGCAGAAACTTGCTAAGTGCCAAAGGTTGCATTGATTGGCTATATTCACCCCCCCCCTCTAGCCATCCCATTTCCAACAATTCTTTATATTGTTTTGCTTGTACTCAAACTGTAAGACGGGTTTCTCCGCCTCTAAAAATTTCGGAAAGGATGTTAGGACCAAAAGGAATTAGGATACCTCCACAATGACATGATATTGTCCACTTTGGGCCTAAACCCTCATGGTTTTGCTCTTGGACTCTCCCCAAAAGGCCTCATGTCAATGGAGATACCATATTCATTATAAACCAATGATCTTCCAATATGTTTCTCAATGTGGGACTAAGTTTGCACCTTGCAACCTCTAACAATCCCCCCCTCAAACAAAGGACCACATGCCCCCACCACAAACGGAAACTCTTTCCGTTCTTGATGTCTGATCCACCAGGACTTTCTGCCCCTCGGTCCACCTAACCTACTAGGACTTCACCACCTAGCCGCAACTAGAACTGGTCCTCTTTGATCAAGACACGGGGGCCCACATATCCTTTTATTAAGGCTTAACGTACATGGTTAGATCTGGATGAGCAACCTGACCCACCTTGCAACCCCTAACAAAGGAGACCACTAGTGGACGAGCGCTACTCGTAATTAGGCCTTGGACGTACTGACCCTGGAGGTTGGGAACCAAGTAAAATCCCACGACTTATTGCTGTGTGTTTTTCTTATTTTATATTCCGCTGCGTACTAACACTCTAATAACAAGAACGAACGAACTGACGACGAAGTTCTGCAAAAAGAATACAAGTCGATATTCACCCCCCCTCTATCGACGCTACCGATCCTGCATATGATAGTCTTAAGGCATTAATATTGTCCTTGAATATTAATATTTGACTAGGAATAGTTAAGAGCAGTGTTTCCTACATCATTTTACTATCAATCAATTGATATAATATAGATTAGAACCTATTACCAAGGCATTATTATACTTATTCATTTGACACAAAAATGAAGTAAATATAATAAATAAAATTTGCCTTTATTAATTAAATATGATAAAAAAATTCATAGTCAATCATTTCATAATTGGCTCTAGGGCTAACACTAACACGTCTCATATTGCAAGAGTCTGTAAATCTAATCGCCGATCTAAACAACACCCTCCAAAACCCTGTGGACCCACCAGCCTGCAAGACCATTGGATTAGTTGGCCCACAAGCCCCTTTGGGTGGCAAGGCCCAGAGCAAGCAGAAGCATGTAGTATTGTATCCTTGCATAGATACACGATAGATACACTATGATCATTATACCTATGATTGAATGGCCACCCAATTCCACCGAAATATGACAAACAGACAACTCCATTTATTTGATATAACACCTCATTAATACAGAGATTATTATGGTGTTATAAATAAGGGTCCCTTCTATGTGGCACAGTATGTTTTTCTGAGATTTTTATATCCTCTCTTCATTCCATATAGTTTCTTCTTCTTTGAAGTTGACTTGAAAGTCGGAATGGTTGCACCAGGGACCCTCTTGGCCTATTCACTGACGTTCTTCTCCTCGTCATGTTTTTACAACGTGGCTAGTTTTCTGTGCACAAAGTCTCTCCACGGTCAACCTTCCAGCCCGTTCACCAGTGCTCCATCTTCATTGCTTTTAGACGGATCATTCGACAAGCAATATTATCAAGTTCCGCTGAGCAATATAATTAAGTTCTACCGAGCATCGGAGGCTCTGAAGTTTCTGGTTAACAATGCATGACGATCAAAGCGTAGAGAAGCGGACAATGGGCGTCGTAGGTGGTTTTTTTGCTTCCTTCCTCCTAATACGTGACAATTAATATATGGAAGAGAGTGTAATGGACTGTCAAAAGACTCGTCTTCACCAATGCATGGGAAAAGTAAAGGGACACGCGAAATCTGGGATAGAGATGCTTTTCTGATAACTATATAAACACCACGGGTGGTAAATTCTAGGTACGTTGGTTTTCTTATTCTTAAAAATGGACACAACTCATTTTCGTTAGTTTTCTTCTTCATCTTCTTTTTAGTCTTCTTCTTCCTTCTCAGATCGAGGATTGACTTGAGCGTCAGAGAGTCGTGTTGGTGAGCTGGCCCAAGCCCTAACTTGTGTTATATCTCAGGATATTGGATCTCACGAATTGTGAGACGGATCTAACTTTTTAGAGAGAAGGATCTTGAGCGAGTTGGAAAAGGAACCATCATGTATTATCATACCAATATTTCGATATTGGATGAGATTTAGTATCAGTATACCACATATACCTTATTGTTATTGAAATTTTAATATAAACGGTATGAAATTTATATCATAATAAAAATTTAGTATATCAAAATTTTGATATGGTATTGATATGAATTTTTTATATAGACTTTTAAAATGGTATACAAGATTAGGATTCAGTATATCATACTGAACGACCTCTAATCTGGAGGCATAGATATGTAAAAGAGATTTTTAGAAATATACCTTACATGAGATATTGGACTAGAATTTCAATCTTTAAAATTAAAAATGTAGAAAAAAAGGATGATAATACACTGTGACATATCACGTTCATTTAAAAAAAAACATTTTTAACTATCATTTATTGATAAAATTTGAAAAACTCAACATCCACAGTGGTTCTTGGACGGTCAGTCGTACGAGTGAATAGAAAGTTAAATCCATGTTAGATCTCACATGAATCGCCTCATATTTTTCTTAAGGAGAATAGGGTTTCAAACTCCGATTATTAATTTAATTTGAAATAATACAGATTTTTTTAAATTCATCCATCAATTTCGGTTCAGTAAAATAATATTTATTTAGTTTGTTAAATATTAACTAAGCTCCTGTTTCAATTCAATTCAAATTTATAATTTAATTTTTTCAATTAAATTAGATTTTAAAAATTATTTATGCACTTTTTATTAATTTCATGAGAATTTCGATAAGCTCAGTCACGTCAAACTAACCAAACTTCAAGATTTCCTTCATCTTGCATGATAATTTGAAATATTATTTTTTTATTTATGTGAAATAAATTTATAACGACCTTATATTGAAGGGTTAAACCTCCCAACTAAACACCATAGAAATACATCTTTTTAAATGCAAGACAGATTTAAGTGAGAGAAATCTAAAATGATAATATTATTTTAATTTGATTTTCTCATCTGTTTTTGTGATTGGAATATTAGGCAGTAATTTGTTCGCCCTCTGCGCTTTTGTGATTTCATCTTATCATCAATATGAAGAATATAAATCAAAAGATTATTAACTCGAATATTTTAACTATTACGTAGGGAGTATGGATACACTAACTTTATTAGGCTTTGATCTCCAAATCTCAAAATGAGAATATGTACGTGTTAATCATCTATCTATACCGCAAGGATTATATGACTGGAATATTAAAAATCTATGCAAGTGTAATCGAGTTGACACAAAATTGACCGTCTGAGACATATTTCAATTGTTGATAGATGTAAAAGTCTTAATTTATCTCATTCTAAAGGTATGAAACTGTCATGCAAAAATGGTTAAGACGAGGACTTCGATAGTATTTGATAGAGTTTGCTAGTTGTCTTTTAGATTCTAGCTACACAGAAACATTTTTGAGTATTTGTGAATGTCAAATTCAGTTTTAGCTTCTGCAACTTTTACTCAAGAGCTAGAAGCAAGACTTTGATATTTTTTTCTACTTCTATTTTTTTGCTTATGCTCTAAAATTAGAAATTGACATTTATACCCTTAATAAATTTATCATTTTACATAATTATAACCATACTTTTAAATAAAATTTTTTATTTTTATTTAATTTATATTTTCAAAATTTTTTACACATATTTATATAAAATTTTATCATTTTTTATATTTATATTTTTATTAATTTTATATATTTTTTAAACTTATATATTATAAAAAAATAATTTTGATATAATATTTTAAATATAATAATAAATATATTAAATAGTATCAAAATATTTAAATAATTAAAATTTTAATTTATATAGTTTTTGGATTGTATTGTCATTTAACTAAAACTAAAGTTTGAAAGTAATTATTCACCAACCACTCAAACTTTATCTTATATTAACTTTTGACTTCTATTTCCAAACACTTTATACTTTAACTTTTTACTAACCTTAAGATAATTTCTATAAGAATCACTTTTCAAAAGTAAAAATTCTCACGAAAACTCCCTTCATTTATTATCTGGTGAATGGAATTTAGAAATGAAAAGGTATCTATATGTACTTTACTTTTAATCCTTGCTTCTTTCCAAAAAAAAAAACAAACTTCTGCATCACTACAGTAGAACAGTTACCTCTTCCCTCCCTCTCCCTGTTTTTGGTGAGGTGAGCTACACGTCTCTTCCATTTGCCTTTTATAATCAACTTTTTTGTTTCATTCTTGCAGGGTGTGCGCTTAGAGAAGGGGGAAAAAATGGGCGAAGAACAATGCGAAGATAAGAAAACCAACGAAGCAAAGTACATCAAGAGCTACTTCGACGTGCTAGGCATCTGCTGCACATCCGAAGTCCCTTTGATCGAGAAGATTCTGAAGCCTCTTAATGGAGTCAAGAAGGTTCAAGTGGTTGTTCCAACCAAGACTGTGATAGTAGTTCATGATAGCAGTCTCATCTCGCAGCAGGACATACGTAAGTGATCTGAACATATCAGAGGAGAGGAGAGGACAATTTAGACATCTCTTTCATTTTCATTTTCATTTTCAATGAGGTGATTTGTGTGTTCGGTTTTCTCTTGCTCATCAGTTACGGCTCTGAACCAGGCAAGGCTTGAAGCTTCCATACACACACATGGATCTGCAAACGGTGCCAAGAAATGGCCAAGTCCTTACGTTTTAGCTTGTGGATTGCTACTGTTGGTCTCACTCTTCAGGCACTTTTTCCACCCTCTGAGATGGTTTGCAATAGCAGCTGTTTCGATCGGTATTTTGCCGATTGCTTTGAGAGGCATTGCAGCTCTTCGACGGCTTACTCTGGACATCAACATCCTTATGCTAATTGCAGGTATGACTGAACTTCCAATTCAAACACAGAAATTTTGATAGTCGCACTTGGACCAATCGTCTCTTCGATGCCTTTGGACAGTTGCCGGCGCCACTGCGCTCAGGGACTACTCAGAAGCAGCCTTCATCGTGTTCCTCTTCACAGTTGCAGAATGGCTGGAAACGAGGGCCAGTCACAAGGTGAGAAAAGTTTAACAGGCTGACAGTTCGATTTCTTTGTACCTGAACTAAGCTAGATGCTCTAACCTGCAGGCTACTGCTGGGATGTCATCCCTGATGAGCTTGACTCCTCAGAAAGCTGTCCTAGCTGAAACTGGTCAAGTTGTCGATGTCAATGATGTCAAGATCGAAACTGTCATTGCCGTCAAAGCTGGAGAAGCAATCCCAATAGATGGGATTGTAGTTGACGGACACTCTGAAGTTGATGAGAGAAGTCTCACCGGAGAGTCCTTTCCGGTAGCCAAGCATGCGGACTCACCGGTCTTCGCCGGAACAATCAATATGGATGGTAACATGTTTCCACAAGTTCTAAACTGAGCAATATCATAATTCTTTAGTGATCTGATCTCTAACTAAAATTGCAGGCTATATCAGTGTTAGGACAACCGCTCTCGCGGAGAATTCAGCAGTTGCTAAAATGACAAGATTGGTCGAAGAAGCACAGAATAGCAGATCAAGCACGCAGAGGTTGATAGATTCTTGCACAAAGTATTACACACCGGGTCAGTAGATAAGGGAGAGCTTACTAGATAGCAGGAAACGTTACTAAGAAATTACGATTCAGTTTTGCGTGTTGTGAAACATCGAAGACTTGTAACTCATCTTAACCCATCTTTTTTCAGCCGTGGTAATTGTAGCTGGAGTGATCTCATCCATTCCTTTGATGACAAAGGTTAAACATCCCAGAAGCTGGTTTCAATTGGCTCTAGTCCTTCTCGTGAGTGCGTGCCCATGTGCACTAGTGCTGTCCACGCCTGTGGCAACTTTCTGTGCACTTCTGAGAGCAGCAAGACTAGGGCTTCTCATAAAAGGTGGAGATGTTCTTGAATCCCTGGCCAAGATAAAAACCGTGGCATTTGACAAGACAGGAACCTTAACAAGAGGAGAATTCACCATTGTCGAGTTCCAATCTACAAGCAGGGAGGTCGCCCACAATACACTTCTTTACTGGTAAGTAGGTTGTGAAACTCAGTTTGCAGAAAATTTGGAAAACTGAGTTGAAGTTTACTCTGTTTCAGGGTTTCAAGTATTGAAAGTAAATCAAGCCATCCAATGGCTGCTGCATTTGTTGAACATGCTAGGTCATGTTCCATTGAACCTAATCCAGATTCTGTAAAAGAGTTCACGATCTACCCTGGAGAGGGAATATATGGGGAAATAGATGGAAGAAGCATTTATATAGGTAACAAAAGAATAGCAGCAAGGGCTTCATCTGAAACGGGTACATTCATGTTGTTGTCGATCATGTGATTGTTCAGGTCATCTTGCGTTTACATCTTGTTTTATAAACCGCAGTTTCAAGCTTGGAGAGTCGTGGAGTTACCTTTGGATATGTGTTCTTGGACATGGTTCAAATCGGAAGGTATGCCCTCTCTGATACATGCAGAACAGGCGCTGCAGAAGCTATCAAAGAGTTGAAATCATTAGGCATAAAAACAGTAATGCTTACAGGAGATAGCGAAGAAGCAGCAATGCATGCAAGAAGCCAGGTACTTCAGATTGTTTCTTATTCTGTTCTTGACAAACACAAATATCATTTCTTAATTTCCTGACATGTTGATTGTTCAACAGCTAAAACATGGCATGGAAGAAGTTCACGCAGAGCTTCTACCTGAAGACAAAGTGAAACTGGTAGGCGACCTCAAGTCGAGGGAAGGCTGCACGGCCATGGTCGGCGACGGGATGAATGATGCACCAGCTTTAGCCCTGGCAAACGTAGGGATCTCGATGGGGATATCAGGTTCAGCAGTTGCCATGGAGACCAGTCACATCACCCTCATGTCGAACGACATTGGGAAGATTGGCAAGGCCATCAGATTGGCAAGGAAGATGCGTTGCAAAATCATCACAAACATAACCTTCTCCCTGGTCACTAAGATTGCTATTCTGGCACTTGCATTTGCCGGGCACCCGCTGCTCTGGGCTGCTGTCCTTGCCGATGTTGGCACTTGCCTGCTGGTGATCTCGAACAGCATGATGCTGTTGAAAACAAAAACTTCTTCGAGCAAAAAGTGCTGTGCCTCGTCCCATAAAACATGCTCCGGCAAGTTAAAAAATGCATGTGGATCATCAAGCGTCTGTGGCCAATCTGCTTGGCATGATCATAGGAAAGCTAACGACTGTGACCATGCACAAGGTGTTGATGAGGATCACCAGGCAGAATCACCGTGCCATTTCCATTCTGGTCATGCGCAAGGTAACAGCCATTGCATGGACAGAGATCATCAGGCGGCAGAATCGCATTGCCATTCTCACTGTGGCCAGGCAATGGGTGTAAAGGCAAATGGTAGTTCAACAAAGATCACTTTGTATCGATAGATGTATGGCAAGCCAATGTCAGCTCGCAGAACCAGGAAAACCAAAGCAATCAAAAGAATGTTGGGTGCTGTGTCAGCAATGCAGACAAGTGTGGCAAGGGAGAAAGTTGTTCATCTTCGCAGGGGATAGTAATTGGAAGAAGAGAGATTGGTGGATGCTGCAAGAGGTACAAAAAGAGCTGTGGAAAGAGAGGGGGCTGCTGTGCAACTGAAAGAATACAACTACCTGAAATCGTAACAGAGTAAAGATGAGTAATCAGCAGTGGGATGGAAGCGGAAGGAGAGTATGAGGATGACTATGCAATGGAATCGTCAGTCTTAGGACCTTCATTTTCCTTGACATGACCATCATTTGAATATCAGTCCGAGTTTAGATTTATGATAGGATTGGTTTTGGTACATCTATATAATTTCGATGTTTTTTAAATATAAAAAGTAAAAATATTTTTAAAATTAAGAATTTAAATTTAAATGTCATTATATATATATATATATATATATATTAAAAAAATGAGTCATAGGATAACGGTGCTTCAGTAATCCCATTAATCAGGTTGAAGATCATCATGGCCGATAATATCTAACAAAATAATAAATTTTACTAGTGTCATCTATGAAATTTCAAACTTTGTGAGACTAACGGCATCTGCAACGGCTCGTTAATCGAGTATTATAACACTCAATTAATGAGCCGTCGGCGTTAAAGCTATTGTGGGACGCGTGTTAATGTAGGCCCGCGATGAACGCGTTCAGATGTTTGAACGCGTTCATCGCATATGACATGGCATCCTGATCGGTTTGGTGACCGATCAGGCTCCTGCCTGATCGGTCAGGATCATGCCTGATCGGTCAGGATCCTGCCTGATCGGTCTGGTGACTGATCAGGCAGGATCCTGATCGGTCACCAGATCGATCAGGATGCCGATCAGATTGGTTTTAGGGCCACAACGGTCACCCGAACGTTCACCCAAACGGTCACAAACAAACAGTCGCAAACAAACGACTATTTTAATTAAAAATAAATAAATTTTCATCTATAAATACTCATCAACTCCCATTTCAATCTTCAAACACATCTCTTCCAATCACGCTCATTCCAATCTTCAAAGACTTTCCTCCCTCCTAAAAATCTCATCTCTAGTATTTTCTTCTGAAATTGATGAAAATAATCATGGTTTTTTTAGAAATTTTTTAGAAAATACTTCTTTCCAAAATTCCCAAACTCCACCAAATTATCCATATTTTCCATATCCACCAAATTACCCACATAATTCATACCCACCAAATAATCCATATGGTTTATATCCACCTAATTATCCATATACTCCATATCCACAAAATTATCCATCCAATCCACCTACAACCGGCATGCCTTTTACATCGCCGACGGAAAGTGATCCATTTACTCCGACTTTTGTTCCAGAGACTCAAGTGTCCGACCGTGAATCTCCAATCGAAGTTGTTAATTTAGAGAAGGCAGATACTGGCGCTGCGAGCAGAAGAAAACGGTCAACATGGAGTAAGTCTGAAGACGAAATTTTGACCAGATCATTTGCCACTATCAGCGACGATCCAATCATCGGCAATGATCAGAAGATGGATGCTTTCTGGGGTCATGTTGCTAGCTACTACAATGAGAATCGTCCTCAAGGTACACCCAACAGAAATGCAAGTATAATACGATCGCACTGGCACAATATCATACAAAAAAAGGTATATCACTTCAACGCAAATTACAATAGCATTTATAGTGCATATCGTAGCGACCACAGTGATGAGGATATATTGCGGTTTGCGTATGAAAAATATCGTGAAGAAAATAATAGCGTTGTATTTAATCTTGAGCATATGTGGAGGATAGTAAAAGACCGTCCAATGTTTACTCCACAGTCTGTTGATCAGATTGTTACCACAAAGAAAGCAAGAACCTCAGAGTCCGGAGCAAGCAACACGTCATCTAGCCAAGATGCTAGTCTACATGTAGACCTAAATGAAGAAGAAGAAGCTCATCCAATGGGTCAGAAGGCAGCAAAAAGAACAGGAAAAAACAAAATGAAATCAGACATGGAAGATATGACAACAAATTTGGGTAATATGCTTGCAAAATTTTCTGAGTACACAAGCATCAAAAAGACTGAAGTTGGAATGAAACAAAAACAACTCGAAGTTGATGAGATGAAAGCAAAGGTTGTCTTAGCTAAAGTTTAATTGAAGGAATATGCAATCCTTTCGAAAGATATCTCGCAAATGACACAAGAGCAATTTATCATCCATCAACATTTATGTAACGAGATTAAGAAGAGATGGAATATATAATTTTCATTTATTATAATTTTTAATTATGTACTTTTATTATTTCACTTTATGTTAATTTATATGTTATCTTTTAATTATATGCAAGTGTATTTTTTTATGTTGTTCTCTATTATTTCAAAATTATAATAATAATTTAAATTTTAAATAATGATAAACATATTTAAAAATATTATTATTATTTATTTTAAATAATAATTATTTAAATTAGCAAATAAAATTGAAAATAAAAAATATATAGGTAAGAGAATGAATATGTGAGAGAATATGTATGTGAGAGAAGGTATATGTGAGATAATGTGTATGTGGCATGTGAGCCCCACAAATAATGGGGGTTGAATGTTAAACGATTGTGAGAGAATGAAGATGTTAATGTTAATGTGTATGTGGCATGTGGGTCCCATGCTTTTTGATGAGATGGTAGGTGTTATAACGTTAAAGGAATTAAACGGTTGTGAATGCCCTAAGAGTAGGAGAATCCTTAGCTTTTTTTTTTTTTTGATAGTGAATCCTTAGTTGTTTTCAAAAAGGTGGAACCGCCACCTTAGCGACCCCCTGGTCCCGGCCCCACAAGTGTCCAGAGGGGGTAAATCACGGTTATCACTGGTGTGGTGAGGCGCCTGGGGTCGAGAGGATTTAAAGCCAGCAGACCAGGATTTTATCCCCGTGCGCAACTGGTGACCCTCGAACTCATGACCTCCGTTTCAAGCAGCAAGCGCTTTACCATCCGATCCAACCTGTGGGGACATCCTTAGCTGTTTTAATCGTACAGTAAGAGGACTTTTTTTTGCTTTGAGATATTGTTGGATGACTCTTTTGTTAAGGAAAATAAAACAACTTTTCATGGACCAAATGGTTTCCTCTCGTGATTAAGAATAATGTGATTAGATTAGATCTTTTTTGATTGAATTTAATCTTAAATATTAATTGGATATTTTAGCATTGAACCTCACATGTCAAACTATCTTGATCAGAATTTCCTTAACGATGTCTCAACTATATCATCAAAGGGAGGGGAGAGTTCTCCAAGCACCGAGATTATGATGCTATAGTAAGTAATGGGATGAATTCCTAAGACAATTAAGATTTGGATTTTATTTGGGGCATATTATGTTTGAGAAGTTTAAATTATTTATGATATTATTACCTATCTGAATTTATCTGTATCTCTTAATTTATCTTGATGATCGATAAAAATTTTTTATAAGATCGTACATCAAAAAATTAATCTAATTGTGAGAATTAGATACTGAATTATCATTAAAATTCGAGGGGAAAAGAGGAAAATATACTAATTTTCATGTATCCCTTTTATTTACCTTGTTAAATTCTCAATTGTGCATAGGGGCGTAGCCAAACTTTCAAATTACATGGGGCTGACTATGATTAATATAAAATTTTAATTAATTCAAAGATATTGTCACGCCCCCAGAGGTATTGCTTACTCGAAAATCGAACAGCATCTCCCCTGTATGGCGGACAAGTTGGGACAAATAATGCATAACTCTCATCACATAAGATGACTCAACCATCAAAACTGAAAAATAAATACACAACCAAGCAGTTTATATCAATAAGAAAGATAAACATAAAATAAGCTTCAACATTTCGTACCCATTAATGTCTTTTAACAGAAATAAAACTAACGGAAAGTTCGAATATAAAGGAAACTCTAACATAAGTCTAAATCGAGCATAACAGCTCAATAAGAGATAAATTGAAATCTTCCAAGACGATGTTAGATGAAGAAAAATAAATACCAGACTAGGTGATAAAAGTGGAAAGAAAATAGACACTAAACCAAATCTCTAAACCGACTCAATACTGTGGGACTGACAACTGGATCTTCTCCTGACTCCAAGTAATGCATCTACCTGCTACCTTAAACAAAAATAGGTCGTAGGGGTGGTGAGTCCAGGTGGATTCTGCAGGTATATGAGTAGACAAATGCATGACATCAAAAAGATATATATATATCAACAGATACAACGGTGTACAGTCTCTAGAAAACAGAGGACGTCTAAGCATGTATAAAACAACGTGATAACATACGATATAACAGTATCAAACATACACCCACGACGCCAGTCACGCTACTAATACATCACATTTGTATGGCCAAGTGGGTAGGGTTGTGACAACTGTACACACTCCAACGAATACCACTGATATATGTGATTGAGTGGACAGGATGTTAAAGAGTCAACTATGTTGGGACCTTGTCGTTTACTAGAGGGGGTGAATAGCAACTTTTTCGATTTTCTTCCTATAATGGTTAGCAAGCGCAAGCAGAAATCTCAAATCTAAACTAAACAATGCTAACACATCATCTTTACGTGGTTTGGAGATGAAATTCCTACTCCACGGCTGCCCGTAAGGTGGACGATCCCGATCCTTCGGTGGATGATTCCCCGAAACGCCTCCGGCTAGCTCTTGTCGCTCCTTGTGGGTGGAGAAACCTCGCCACAATCCTTGGACAAACATTGAGTACTTATAAGCTACTAACAGGCTCTAATCAAGCTTGTTTCGCCAAGGAAGAACAGCAAAAAACGAGCCCTCTTAAATAGAGCTCGATACTGTTTTGACCGTTACCAGTCGACTGCCCCTGGTGCTCGCGAATTCTAATGTCACAGCCTGACGATTTGCATTCTGGTCGACACCAGTCGACTGCATCAGTCGACTGATCAAGCATCAATCGACTGATCTTTCTGTGCTCTACCTCAGTCAACTGATCAAGCATCAGTCGACTGCCACCTAGGGTTTTCCTTTCCGAGTACAATTCTCTCAGCACTCGAACCCTAGGATTTTCCTTCCCGAGTACAGTTCTCTCAACACTCGAATCCTCACGACTCACTTGACTCTTCATTCAACAGCCTCGACCTGTTGCCTTCAAGCCCTCTTCGACTTTGGCTCTCGTCCCTCGGATGCATGCAAGCCCGCGGCTCATCCCCCCATACCATCCTTCGTACATGCCTCGAAGTCCGCTTCCCTCGGCTCATCGTCCCTGCTCCAACAGCCTCGACCTGTTGCCTTCAAGCCCTCTTCGACTTTAGCTCTCGTCCCTTGGATGCATGCAAGCCCTCGACTTGTCTCCCATGTCATCCTTCACTTATGCCTCGAAGTTCGCTTCTCTCGGCTCATCGTCCCTGCTTTGTCCACGGTCCCTCGGATGCATACAAGCCCACGGCTTATCTCCACACACCATCCTTCACCAGGCCCGAAGACGTCCAACTGAGTCTATGTGTATCCTGCAAACATGCACACTCACATACACTTATTAGATCAACATGAAACCCTAATTTAATCATATTGACACACACATCAAAACTCATGATCTACCCAATCACACTTGGGCTGATTGCACCAACAAACTACTCCAAACCCCCCGAGATAAAGGGGGAGCCACCAACTGCTCTGATATCCCTCGGAAATAACGGTGAGGGTGTCAATTGCTTGCCTACAACTCCAACATCCACTGGATATAAGTGGTCGAGTGTGGCGTAACAGGATGGTTGCTCGCACTCTAGCAACTACCACGACGAGTGGTTGAGTGACGAAGCAACTAGATGACTAATGACAGCTTAACCATATGGAAGCCAACAGTTGTCAGTATGCAACGGTGCAAATATGATGCATGATACCAAAATGCACAAACAATCGAATAACAATGGTGCAACAACATAAACAACAAATATTAGAAACCAACGAATATGCAACTACAGTACTAAGTAGGGTATCTCTAATGTCAACAATCCTAGTGGTGTTTAATGAACATCTAAGTACCCGCGTACGAGTGGTACTTTGCAAAATAGAAAATCAACGAAAGACTGTACGGACATAAAATATGAATTAACTCAAAGGTCAAACATAGAATAGTATCAATGGACGATAAAAAATAATCAAGAACAAAGAACAAGGTCAAGTAGTCCTACTCAGACATAAACAGCTATGCATTTAAGATAAATGAACTACAAGAATACAAAGGAGAAGTACCCGCCTTATTTGTAGAACGTGCTCGAAAGAACCTCCGCGATCAACACTCGCATCCGATCAATGTCCTGTATCAAGGACTAAGTTTAGCTATTTATAAAATTAAACAAATAGCTTAACAAAATACTAAACATAATTAAGTTAAATCCTAATTATAACGGTCGTTTAATTAAATCTAAACAACAAGATGTTTCTTCCTAACCAAGTAGGTTTAGTTTCCTAAGCACCAATATTCATAAGCCACATCCCACAAAACTCACAAGCTGTGATCAAAATCAACAATAATATAAGAAAGGCTCAACTCAGTTAGGTTCAGCCAATTATCATTAAAAATATAAACTTTCGTTTTAACCAATCAAACACAGCTTCAAATTCCTAATATTACAACTAAAACTATAATGATTCATACGGTACAGCAAGCAACCCAACCAACCTTGGATTAGCTCCCAACTCCCACTACTGGTCATGTACTCAAACCAACTTCATTCCAATAGTTTCCCACGACAACATCCACATTAGAAAAACCAATCCAAATTCTAATAGCCTACCCACCTAATTCATGCATTAATAGAACATGAACTGTACATACCAAACACCAAAACATCTCACAATCTACTTACCAAGCTTTTACCTTGGATGATCACCGCCTTGAAACTCTGCTCCGACTTGCTGGAACGAAATCAACATAACATCCCAACACCAATCTGCCACAGACTCCTCGCATACCACCAAACAAGGTCAGAAGATGCATGGAAGAACCCATAAACAAAAGACCCTAAAAATCGACCACCCATACCTGAAATTGGTACTGCAGGAACAATCTGTTCTTGCCCTAGCAAAAATTATGATCGGCGTAGGGCAGTAGGTGTTCGCACGATCGAGGGTTGAAGGAGGCACATGAGGGTTTGTGCACACCAAAGAAGACGAAGAAGAGGAATAGGGTTCGGTTGCCGGCTTGTTCGCGTGAGGAGAAGCTGCGGCGGCGGTAGCTAGGGTTCCACGCAAGACAAGGTGCAACCAGGTGGGTGCCGGATTACACGAAGGAGAAGAGGAAGGAGAAGGAGAAGAAGAGAGGGTGCGGCGGTCAGGAACGACTCACACATGTTCTCTCGCTGCAACGTCGGGGCAAAGACGAAGGGGATCGGGAGGAGGGGGGAAACTGATTTTAGAGAGAAGTTTTTAGGGTTTATAATGATTTTGGCTTTTTATAAAAAGACCCTCTAAATTCAGATAATTCCAATTAGACCCCTAATTTTCAAATTTTACCACTTTACCCCTTGTTATTTTTGGTATTTAAAATTCTCCCCTACTAACAAAAATTTGGTCCCCAAATTTCGCTAGCAAACCACAACAGTTACTAGTCAACCACAACAAGTATCAGTAACTCAGATATAATATAAATACTGAATGCAACTCAACCATATGCACCTCAAGTAAACAGATGAGGATAGCGAGCTCTGATCGTATCCTCGAGCTCCCAAGTAGCTTCCTCATCAGAGTGGTGCTGTCAACCAACTTTGACCAACCAAACTGTCTTGTGCCTCAATCGATGCTTCTTGCGGTCTAAAATCCGAATAGATACCTTCTCGTAGGTCGCATCTGGCTGAAGTGTGTCTGGCACCTCCGATAAAATATGTGCAAGATCTGGTACATATTTCCTCAGTATGGAAACATGGAATATATCGTGAACTCCAGTGAGAGACGGTGGTAATATCAACCGATAAGCTACTACTCCAATCTGCTCCAAAATCTAGAAAGGTCCAATATAGCGCGGAGCTAGCTTACCTTGCAAACCAAACCTCTTTACCCCTTTCATGGGTGATACTCGTAAGAACACGTGATCACTTATAGAGAACTCCAAGGGACGACATCTCTAATCTGCATAACACTTCTGACGATCTTGAGCCGCTGGCAGACGACGTCTGATAATACGGACTAGCTTTACGTCACGCTGAACACTCTGAGGCCCTAGTAACTGAGATTCCCCAACCTTCTCCCAGAGGGTGGGTGTCTTGCAAGCCCTACTATACAACGCCTCAAATGGTGTCATCTGCCATATCTCAATGAATCCTCTAGCGTCTGAATAGTACACTCTGACTGTCAATCCGTCTGCGGATGAAAGGCTGTACTGAATCTAAATTCGGTACCCATGGCCTGCTGCAAACTCTGCCAAAACTGCGAAGTGAAACACGAGTCTCTGTCTGATATGATACTCAGAGGGACACCGTGTAGTCTGCTAATCTCACGGTAGTACAACTCTACCAGCTTGTCTAATGAATCTGTCCTCTGAATCCCCAAGAAATGAACAGATTTAGTTAATCGATCAACGATCACCCAAATCACATCGTGTCTTCTCCAAGATCTCGGTAACCCCACAACAAAATCCATAATGATGTACTCCCATTTCCACTCAGGAATAGGGATCTTCTGCTGTAATCCAGCAGGTCTCTGATGCTCGGCCTTCACCTGTTGGCACACTAGACATCTAGCTACAAAATCCGCGATGTCTTTCTTCATACCGTTCCACCAGTAGGAACGTCTCAAATCTCAGTACATACGGGTTCCGCCAGGATGTATAGCAAACCAAGATCGATGAGCCTCCTGAAGCAACTCGTCTAAGACCGGATGTGACTTAGGTACCCACAATCTCCCTCAGAAATATAGAATACCCTCGTCATCACGTGTAAAGTCAAACTACTGCTCTGAAGCTATCCGGCTACCTAGGAACTATAGATGTTGATCACTGGCCTGAGCTTCTCTGATCCTTGTCCTGATTGAAGACTGAGCAACTATAGTCACCAATAACCCTTTCTCTATCTGACCCTGCTCCTCCAGTCCAAACTCTGAGAAGCTCTGAACCAAGTCTGTGACCATAACCCGGTGACAAGCTAGAACACTCCGAGATTTTCTGCTCAGTGCATCTGCAACCACATTAGCTTTCCCTAGATGGTAGCTAATCGTACAGTCATAATCCTTCAGGAATTCCATCCATCTCCTCTAACGAAGATTCATCTCCTTCTGAGTGAATAAATACTTGAGGCTCTTGTGATCCGTGAAAATCTCAAACGTGATGCCGTAGAGACGGTGTCTCCATATCTTTAAGGCAAAAATAATAGCTACAAGCTCTAAGTCATGAACTGGATAGTTCTTCTCATGCTCCTTCAGCTGATGAGAAACATAAGAGACTACCCGTCCATACTGCATCAAAACTGCGCCCAAACCCTGATGTAAGGCGTCAGTGTAGAGTACGAAACCGTCCTCTTTCGAAGGTAACACCAAAACATGCGCAAACACCAATCGTCGCTTGAGCTCTTGAAAACTAGTATCGCAAGCCTTTGTCCATATAAATTTCATGGTTTTTCTAGTTAGACGTGTCAACGATGAAGCAATGCTGGAAAACCCCTCAACAAATCGTCGATAATAACCAGCCAATTCGAGAAAACTATGCACCTCCTGAACTGACTTCGGTTGCTCCCAACTGGTGATAGCCTCGATCTTCTAGGGATCTACGGAGATACCTCTACCGGAAACAACGTGTCCGAGAAAACCCACTAAAGACAACCAAAAAGCACATTTGCTGAACTTCACATACAACTGCTCCCGCCGGAGCGTCTCCAGGACGATGCGAAGATGGTGCACATGTTCCTCTTCGGAACGGGAGTAAATCAGGATGTCGTCGATGAAAACAATAACAAACTGATCCAAATACTCCATAAAAACCCGATTCATCAAATCCATAAATACTGCAGGAGCATTGGTAAGCCTAAATGTCATTACCAAAAACTCATAATGTCCGTACCGGGTGCGAAAAGCTGTCTTCTAGATATCTGAATCTTTAACCCTCAACTAGTGATATCCTGACCGCAAATCAATCTTGGAATACACTGAGGTATCTTTCAGCTGATCAAACAAATCTTCGATACGAGGCAGGGGATATTCGTTCTTGATAGTCATTGCATTCAACTGCCTGTAATCGATGCATAATCTCATAAAACCATCCTTCTTCTTTACGAATAGAACTGGCGAACCCCATGGTGATACACTAGGATGAATGAATCCCCTGTCAAGCAACTCTTGAAGCTGGGCCTTTAGCTCATCCAACTCCTTAGGCATCATACGATACGGAGCCTTTGATGTCGGTGATGTCCCCAGAATCAACTCAATCATGAACGCGACTTGCCTTCTTGGAGGCAAACTAGGAAGCTCCTCTAGAAATACGTCTGGAAATTTTCGGACCACTGGAACATCCAGGAGCTGAGGGCTACTGCTGTCATCAGTGCTGATAAGTGACAATAGAAAACCCTGACATCTTTGCAACATAAGCTTCTGGGCCTGAAGTGCAGAAATAATCGAAATCCCATCATCTCTGGTGCCAATGAATTCCCACGATGGTTGGTTCGGAGGCCGAAATGTGACCACCCTCGCTTGTCAATCAACTGTGGCATGATAGGTCGCCAATGAGTCCATGCCCCGAATAATATCAAACTCTACCATTTCGAGAATTGACAGATCCATGGTGAGAGTATAATTGCTGAAATCTAATGGGCATGCCTTGACTTCCTGCGTGATATCCAATACCTCACCGGATAGCAAAGACACTGACAAACATTGTGATATAAAAGTAGATAACCTACTAATCTTTCCCATAAACAACCATGATATGAAAGAACTAGAACTACCGGTATCAACAAGCAATTCAGCAGGAAATGCATAAATGGAAATCATACCATGAAAGACTGATCTATCGGCCCACTGTGTCTCCTCTCAACTCATCCTGTCTCTAGAACTGGAGGTGGCAACGCCAAAACTTGCTGAAGCTAAGATGTTGGGGCTCTGGCAGTCTGCTGGGGTTGATATATAGAAGGCCTAACCGACTGCTGAGGTTGATAACATGAAGCTCCAGCCGACTGCTGATGCTGATAAACTGCAGGCTGGTACGCTGGGTATGGCTGCTGATAGTACAACCTCGTCCTAGAATACTGAGAAACCGCTGGTGAGGGGTACTCATGCCCAGGCATACAATAAATCTGAACTGGTGGGGGAACTGCCTGCTGACGTCCTATCTGCTGCTGACGGGATGACGTCTGAGTCTGACGGGCGCCTCGCTGTGACCTCTGCTATCCTGACCGGCCTCCCTGGGGAGTAACTGCTACAGACTTATGTTGAGCCTTCAAGGTAGAGCTGTCAAACGGGCCAACCCGTGGCGAGGCGGGTCGGCCCGAAGCGGGTCGGCAATTTGGCAGGGTGGGGGCGGGTCGACCCGTCATCTAGGCGGGTTGGGAAATCCCCAACCCAACCCAATCCAAGGTGGGTCGCGGGTTAGGCGGGCCAACCCGCGGGCCCATCAAAATATTTTTTAAAAATTTAAAAAAGTAAAAAAAATCATATATTTAGGTTTTATCAATCTAATATATCAAAAAATATATTTTTTTAAATGTAAATCGATGCAAACGAGTACTCATGTGATGAAAAGTATTATTTATTATTTCAAAATTATAACAAAGAAAGATAATAAATTGTCATAAAACTTGACTAACATGTGGTTCTCAACCCGCGGGCCAACCCAAGCTCATCGCGGACCGACCTGTGCGGGTCACGGGCCTAGGCGGGTTGGCCCGCGGTGGGCTTTGGTTATTTAAATTCTAACCCAACCCGCTTAAATCAATTGGTGGGGCGGGCCAACCCGACGGGCCCAACCCAAATTGACAGCTCTACTTCAAGGGATAACCTCGACTCTCATGACCCGGAAACTTACAATAATAATAGATGGGTGCTCTAGAGGACAATTCGGTCTGCTATGGTCCCTAGATCCACACTGAAAATAATGAGCCCCACCAATAGCAGACTTCTGGGTCTGCTGAGAACCCTGCGACGATCCTGATGAAAACCATCCCGACTTTTGGGGTCGAAACTGAGACCCAGAAATCTCCTGCATACTTTGACTCCTGTTACTGCGCTTCTGTCCAATAGTCTGTTGTTTCTGAGTCTCTGTTGAATCTCGAGTTTTCTGCTTTCCTTTCTTCTTATAACCATGCAACTGATGTTGGAGCATCTCTATGTATAGAGCCTGGTCCAAAGCCTCTCGATAAAAACTTGGAGCCCATCCAGACATCCGTAACTGGATATATCCAGCGAGACCCTGTGTGAACTGTGTCGTCCGCTCCTCTTCAGTAGCCACCAACTGAGGACATAACTCCGCCAGGCGATTGAATTCTGCTTCACACTCTAAAACTGAGTGATCTCCCTAATGAAGAGCGAGAAACTCCTGGCGTCGAGCCATACGAAATGCAGCAAGATAATATTTGCCCTCAAAAGCTTCGTGAAAAGAAACTCAAGAAATTGGCCGCCCACCAATAATAGTCTTCTACATGTTCCACCAAATGATAAGTAGTCAACTCCACCTTCTCTATATCTGTGAGAGTCATATAGCTGAAGGTGCCCTCCAATGTCTCCAACTAGGCATGAGCAGCATATGGATCTGATTCTCCATGGAACAATGTGAAATGACCTTTCACAGATGCTGCCAACAACAAAATCCGGTATTTGTCCAGAATCCAGCCCGCTTGGGCAGGGGGTACCACTGATGGCACTATAGGAACTGCCACTGATAACACTGATGGACTTGCCTCTAATGGTACTACTGGAACTGCTGTCGGATATACAGGAGGAGGTACACTCAGTGGTGGAGGTCTCAGCTCACCCAAAAGGTCCTAGTGAGCTGGTCCCCGACCAGTCGGCTCCACTCTGGTGGGCCTCTCAACCTCCTGACTCGAGTCACTCTTGGCCTCCTCTGGCCTCCCCCATGATCGTCGTCCATGACCACGTGCACAGGGTGAAGACAATTCAATACGACGAGGCATACATGTTAACAAAACCAACATGCATTTCTTAGATATAATTTTATAAATGTAAAACCAACTTACTTCTGTTTGCCGGGAGAGATATCGTCGCTACCAAGTCCCAAAACACAACCATGTCAAGATAACGACTCCACAAAAATATAAACAAATCCGTAAAATACAGATAGACCTCGTAAAATAACTCCGTAAATCCACAGACACCAAAACATCACAAAACCTCGCTCTGATACCAAAAATTGTCACGCCCCTAGAGGCACATGCTTACTCGAAAATTAGGCAACATCTCCCCTGTACGACGGACAAGTTAGAATAAATAATACATAACTCTCATCACATAAGATGACTCAGTTATCAAAACTGGAAAATAAATGCATAACTACGTAGTTTATATCAATAAGAATGATAAATATAAAATAAGCTTAAATATTTCATACCCGTTAATGTCTTTTAACTAAAATAAACTAATGGAAAGTCTGAATACAAAGGAAACTCCAACATAAGTCTAAATCGAGCATAACAACTCAATAAGAGATAAACAGAAATCTTCCAAGACGATACCAGATGAAGAAAATAAATACCAGACTAGGAGATAAAAGTGGAAAGAAAATATACACTAAACCAAATCTCCAAACCGACTCAATACTATGAGACTGACAACTGGATTCTCTCCTGGCTCCAGGTAATCCATCTACCTGCTACCTGAAATAAAAATAGGTGTTAGGGGTGGTGAGTCCGGGCGGACTCTGCGGGTATATGAGTAGACAAATGCATGACATCAAAAAGATATATATATCAGCAGATACAACGGTATATAGTCTCTAGGAAACAGAGGACGTCTAAGTATATATAAAACAACGTGATAATATACGATATAAAACATACTTGCATGTCAACCAAATGCAGCAATCATAGCTCATATAAATGCAACAAAAATAAGAAAATGCATAAATGCAATAGATGCATATGATGCAATGACATGTGCCACCCCTGATGCCAGTCAAGCCGCCAACACATCACATCTGTATGACCGAGTGGGTAGGGTTGTGACAACTGTACACACTCCAACGAATACCACTGATATATGTGGTTGAGTGGATAGGATGTTGGGGAACCAACTACTCCAAAACCCCGAGATAAAGGGGGAGCCACCAACAACTCTGATATTCCTAGGAAACAACGGTGAGTGTGTCAACTGCTTGCCTACAACTCCAACATCCACTGGACATAAGTGGTCGAGTGTGGCGTAACAGGACGGTTGCTCGCACTCTAGTAACTACCACGATAAGTGGTTGAGTGACGAAGCAACTAGATGACTAACGACAACTTAACCATATGGAAGCCAATAGTTGTCAGTATGCAACGGTGCAGATATGGTGCATGATACCAAAATGTACAAACAACTGAATATCAATGATGCAACGATATAAACAACAAGTATCAGAAACCTGTTGGTGCAAGTTGCATCAATGATGTTCCTCTTTAAGTGTTTTAATGTTTGACAATTCACTTAAGTCAGTGATATATTGAACAGACAAAGGGGAGTAAGAGAGAAGTAAACTAAGCTGAAGAAAAGTCCTAGTTGATCTAGGCATCGAAACCCTAAGTCCCAGCGAAGGGCTGCTGGGCACCTAGCGAAGGGCTGCTAGGTATCGAAACCCCAAGTCCTAGCGAAGGGCTGCTAGGTATCGAAACCCTAAAACCTAGCGAAGGGCTGCTAGGCACCTAGCGAAGGGCTGCTAGGTATCGAAACCTTAAGACCTAGCGAAGGGCTGCTAGGCACCTAGCGAAGGGCTGCTAGGTATCGTAACCCTAAGAGCTAGCGAAGGGCTGCTAGGCACCTAGTGAAGGACTACTAGGCATAGAAGACCTAGCGAAGGGCTGCTAGGCACCTAGCGAAGGGCTGTTAGGCATAGAAGACCTAGTGAAGGATTGCTAGGCACCAGGCGAAGGACCGCTTGGTAACAAAGACCTAGCGAAGGGCTGCTAGGCACCTGGCGAAGGACTGCTAGGGAATGAAGACTTGGTCCGAGGGACTAAGCAACTTAGCTGAGCGATGACTAAGGACAGGAGTAGAGACGGGTCAGGGTTTGGGCGTCTCGAGGTCCGGAGGTATCGGAAGCTAAGCAAAAGTCCACCCGAAGGACTGGGTGGCAACCGTCTCCTGAAAGGAGTAGGTGAAGGGCGAGTTCTCGGGGATAGGAACTCGTGCCGGTTCGACCTAGGGTTTCGTGCAAATCCAAAGTCCGAACTAAGTCCTTGGGCTTAATATTATATGTATCCATGCTTTGTGTTTGTGTATCTTGCAGGTATCAAGAACCGGAGACAAAGCAGTTAAACCAAGCAAAACGGTGCTGGAGGCCCTAAGCAGGGCGCCCCCATCATTGGGGGCACCCCCATCATTGGGGGCGCCCCCATGCAGCCAGGGCGCCCCCAGGCAGTACTAAAACATGCAGTTTCGTGATGCAGTCAAAACAGATGTCAACCGGGGCGCCCGGAGCGTCCGGGGCGCCCGGATTAGAAGCTGTTTTGCTGTTTCGAAGTCAGAACACAGGATAATCCCTCACGGGGGCGCCCGGAGCGTCCGGGGCGCCCTGGTCAATGATCTTATCACCTGCGGCGAGGTAGGCGCAAGGATAAGGTTTGACCGAGTCTTCCGGGGCGCCCCCAGCGTCCGAGGCGCCCCCGGAGGCCTATATAAGGGGCTTCGACCCTTCTGCTTCAGACACGACTTCTAAGAACCATTCTGAGCATTCTGACCGACGGCAACGCACAAGAAACGAGGCTCTACGACCGGGAGGCTCCAGGAGGAAGTGCGCGGCACTTCGAGGTCCAGATTGGCCGAGCTTCATCCTTGTCTTGTTGGTTTGCATTTTGTTAATTACCGTACTTAATTTTTTAATATTATTGCTTGTAATCTTGCACTGTAAGTCGGGTTTCTCCGCCTCCGGAAAGTTCGGGAAGGAGACCAATAGTGGACGGGCGTTCCCGTGCATAGGCCTTGGATGTACTGACCCTGGGGGGTCGGGAACCAAGTAAAAATCCCGCGTGTCCTTTGCTGTGTTTTTCTTCGTTCTATTTATTTTCCGCTGCGCTAACACTCTAAGTCTAGAACGAAAGTTACGAAGTTTCTGCGAAGTTTTCACGATCGATATTCACCCCCCCCTCTATCGACGGCATCGGTCCTACAATTGGTATCAGAGCCAAGCCGCTCTTCACCGGACTAACCGCCGACGGAGCATTGACGCCAGGAGTTGAGGGGGAGCCCAGGGGTGAATCAGGTATAATTTAATTTTAAATGTCAAATTTTAAATTCCATGTTATATGCTTCACATGGAGGGAGAGAGGGCACTATAAAAATCAGTGTCCTACTCGTAAAAATCATTCGTCACCAGCAGCAAAGGAGACACCAGTGCTAGGAGTCCGGAGAGATAAAAGCCACATCAGATGCTTCAAATGCGAGAAGTACGGACACTACAAAAGCAAGTGTCTGGCGAAGGTATGTAAGATGTATGTTCCAAAAATTTTACAAGTTCCTGCACTGCCATGTGATAAAGTAGTTAATTTTTCTGATAAAGTAGATTTACTGCATAGTAAAATTAACTTCTTACATGTTAAATTACAAAGCATGAATATGACCAAAATATTAGAAATTAATTGTTTAATTCAGAATATCAATTCAGAAATTAATAAAATTAATTCTGATAATTTATCTGATAAAATTAATTCTGATGATTTATTTGATAAAATTAATTCTGATAATTTATTTGATAAAATTAACTCTGATAATTTGTCTGATAATTTTAATTCAGACAAAATTAATCCTGAGGATAAATCCGAATTCAAATTTGAAAATTCTAAGGATAAATCCGAATTCAAATTTAAATATCTTAAGGATAAATCCGAAGTTAATCCTGAAAATCTCAAGATTAATTCAGAAATTAATTCTGGAAATCTTAAGGATAATCTAGAGATTAATGTTGAAAATATATCTGAGGATAATTTTGAAGATAAAATTCTCCTAGATGATAATTTAACTATAGATAATATTAAAGATTATTATAAAACCTTAATTAGTGGCCCAAATTACTCCACCTACTGTAAGGATATTGAAAGACCTAATCCTGAGGAGGATATAGAACTATCTAAGATAAAGGCAATAGTTAATAAAAATTACAAAAATTCAAATAAATCAAAATTATTAGAAAAACTTGAAAAGAAAGATAAAAATGAAGAAGAAATTTTTGAAATAATGAAAATGATGAATTTAAACCCACAATTATTACTTAATCAATATAACCTTAATTAAATTAACTTAAATCTTAATTCGAATTAAGCCGTGATTAAATTCAAATTAAATTCGAATTAAACCAAAATTAAATTCAAATTAAATATTAATTAAATCTTAATTAAATTCAAATTAAATCTTAATTAAATTCAAATTAAATCTTAATTAAAATCTTAATTAAATTCAAATTAAATCTTAATTAAAATCTTAATTAAATTCAAATTAAATCTTAATTAAATTCAAATTAAATCTTAATTAAATCTTAATTAAATTCAAATTAAATCTTAATTAAATCTTAATTAATTCAAATTTAATTAATTCAACATCAATTAATTCTTAATTAATTAATCCTTAATCAATATAATCTCTAACTAATCGTTAATCAAGTTAAACTTGAACTAAAATAAAATTTTACCCAAAACTATAATAAAATAAAATTAATAACATTAAATATGTCAAAATGGGTTGACATATTCGCGGGTTCACACGACATGTATCAAATCGGGAATTTGATACATCATTAGAAACTTAAATAAAAGGTTTGGAATTGCTTGACCCATGCATAATTGTCATGACATGCATTTGCTACTTCTTTTAAATATATGACATGTCATTCATATTTAAGTTTTATGCATATTTTAGAACGGCTATAGGAAAAAGAATGATTGAAACTTGATCAACCTAGTATTGGGTGGAGGTGAGATGATAGTACGTTAGGGAAGCCATCTTGGCGGAACTAGCCGAAGCTACCGATCCAAGACCCAAACTAGTTAGACCAGAATTTTTCAAAAAGTGATTTTGAAAATAAAATTTCATTAAAAGGCTTTGTCAAGGAAAGGGTTGATGATCCAATAAGGCTACGACCAAAGAAGGCCTAGTGCCTCGCCAAGACTTGGAAGCCAATTTTTGAAATTCAAATTCAAGTTACTTCTTGCCAAATTCAAATCTAACACAAGCTTCAATGAAATCTTAGAATTAAAAATAAATTAAGAAAAATGATTCAAGCATCTCACAATACACCTAAGGCAACTATGCTTGTTGTATTGATACATCTAAAATGGGTGAGATGTTAAGGACTAATGAATTGAAAAATATTTTTCAAAAATATTTTTCAAAATGGTTAGAATATTTTCCTAAAAATATATTCTCAAAATAGTGCCTCAACATAATAATGTTTTTATGGAATTCATGCTTGTCTGATTGAATATACATATTATACGTTTTTCAAAAATTATATCCTTCCAAAAATTGTTTGACTCACTCAATTAGACACTAGCCTCTTAGGACAACACTAAAGTTCCTTAAGGCACTTAGATAGAGTCAAACGGTGTTGGATGCAGGGGGAGTGTTTTGTTCTTTTTATTAAAAATATTTTTCGAAAACTGCACCTTAATTTGCATTACATATGTTTTCAAAATTATCTTCTTTCCAAACTGTGGCTTCAAAATTTATCTACTTAAAAATTATCGGTTCTTTGACTTTGATAAACCCTAAAGACACAGAGGAAAGGTCCACTTTATGATCTTCAAGGACTCCTAGGACGTGTCAAATTTAGGGGGAGTCTAACAAGTTTTAAATTATTTTGAAAATTAGTATTCTTTTGATCTGAATCAAACCTAAGACTCAGAGGAAGAGTACTTGTGGTCAACAAGCTTCCCAGGACTGGGTCAAGTTTAGGGGGAGATTAAATTAAAAGAATTATTGAATATCTCAAATGTTTTCATGCGCTGTATTTTCAAATCTTGCTAGAAACATAAGTAGTTTTTCAAAATACTATTAGTCTATTGTTGTCGTGTGACCTATGAAATTATCTTTGAAACAATATTTACTTGAGTTTGAAGAAATTCCAGGACACTTAGGAAATGTCCTTGTAGTCAACAAGGTTTCCCAGGATTGTGTCAGACTGGAAAAGAAACTTAATCAAGTAAAATATTAGGTTTCAAAAATTACTTATATTTCTCAAAGTCTCATCTCTTTCAAAAACAGTTAGTACTTGCAAACTAAGCATAATACTTATATTTTCCAAAATAACATTTTTTTCAAAAGTTATGCATTTTCCAAAAAAAAGTACTTTATATTCTTCAAAAATTACAAATTCTGTCAAAAGTACTTGCATGTTGTTAAAAATCATTTTCAAAGTACTTGTATTTTTCAAAGCCAATAACATCTTTTTCAAAATTATGCATTTTTTTTCAAAAATGCAATATATCATTCAAAATACAATACTTTCAAAATTTCTGCATCAAGTATTTTTCAAAAAGAACCAAAATATTCATTATTGGTGCAAGTATTTTCTTAAAGTTTTTTTATGTATGACAAAGGGGGAGAGGTGTGCTTAAGTTAGAAAGTTCGAAAAATTTTCTCCCAAAGATCAAAAATATAGTTTCAAAACTTATATCAATTTTTTCTTGTTTTTTATCCTAAGGATAGTGAGTTAGCCCCTTAAACCAATCTAACTTAAGTTATTGTCAAACATCAAAAAGGGGGAGATTGTTGGTGCAAGTTGCATCAATGATGTTCCTCTTTAAGTGTTTTAATGTTTGACAATTCACTTAAGTCAGTGATATATTGAACAGACAATGGGGAGTAAGAGAGAAGTAAACTAAGCTGAAGAAAAGTCCTAGTTGATCTAGGCATCGAAACCCTAAGACCTAGCGAAGGGCTGCTGGGCACCTAGCAAAGGGCTGCTAGGTATCGAAACCCCAAGACCTAGCGAAGGGCTGCTAAGCACCTAGCGAAGGGCTGCTAGGTAGCGTAACCCTAAGACCTAGCGAAGGGCTGCTAGGCACCTAGTGAAGGACTACTAGGCATAGAAGACCTAGCGAAGGGCTGCTAGGCACCTAGCGAAGGGTTGCTAGGCATAGAAGACCTAGCGAAGGATTGCTAGGCACCAGGCGAAGGACCGCTTGGTAACAAAGACCTAGCGAAGGGCTGCTAGGCACCTGGCGAAGGACTGCTAGGGAATGAAGACTTGGTCCGAGGGACTAAGCAACTTAGCTGAGCGATGACTAAGGACAGGAGTAGAGACGGGTCAGGGTTTGGGCGTCTCGAGGTCCGGAGGTATCGGAAGCTAAGCAAAAGTCCACCCGAAGGACTGGGTGGCAACCGTCTCCTGAAAGGAGTAGGTGAAGGGCGAGTTCTCGGGGATAGGAACTCGTGCCGGTTCGACCTAGGGTTTCGTGCAAATCCGAAGTCCGAACCAAGTCCTTAGGCTTAATATTATATGTATCCATGCTTTGTGTTTGTGTATCTTGCAGGTATCAAGAACCGGAGACAAAGCAGTTAAACCAAGCAAAACGGTGTTGGAGGCCCTAAGCAGGGCGCCCCCAGGCAGTACTAAAACATGCAGTTTCGTGATGCAGTCAAAACAGATGTCAACCGGGGCGCCCGGATTAGAAGCTGTTTTACTGTTTTGAAGTCAGAACACAGGATAAGCCCTCACGGGGGCGCCCGGAGCGTCCGGGGCGCCCTGGTCAATGATCTTATCACCTGCAAGGATAAGGTTTGACTGAGTCTTCCGGGGCGCCCCCAGCGTCCGGGGCGCCCCAGGAGGCCTATATAAGGGGCTTCGACCCTTCTGCTTCAGACACGACTTCCAAGAACCATTCCGAGCATTCTGACCGACGGCAACACGCTAGAAATGAGGCTCTACGACCGGGAGGCTCCAGGAGGAAGTGCGCGGCACTTCGGAGGTCCAGATCGGCTGAGCTTCGACATGTTGTTTTGGTTTGATTTACATTCTACAATTAAGTTTATTTTTCCTTTTGCTTGTAAATCAAACTGTAAGACGGGTTTTCTCCGCCTCCAGAAATTCCGGAAAGGAGACCAATAGTGGACTCACGCCGTGCATAGGCCTTGGACGTACTGACCCAGGGGGGTCGGGAACCAAGTAAATAAATCTCGCGTGTCCTTCTGTTTGCATTACTTTTCTGTTTTACTTTTCCGCTGTGCTACTAATATTCTAAGTCCAGAACGAAAGTTTTACGAAGATTTTGAACGTTCGATATTCACCCCCCCTCTATCGACGGCACCGGTCCTACAAGATCCGATCGGGGTGGTGAATACTTGAGTCAAGAGTTTCAAGATTATCTTAGGGACAATGGGATATTGTCTCAATGGACTCCGCCATATACACCACAACATAATGGTGTATCTGAGAGGCGTAACTGAACCTTGATGGACATGGTTATATCTATGATGAATCATGCAACTCTTCCAAAATCCTTTTGGGGCTATACGCTTAAGACAGCTATTTACTTACTAAACAGAGTCCCGACCAAGGTAGTCTCTACTACTCCATATGAGACGTGGAATAGTAAGAAACCTCATTTAACTCACCTTAAAATATGGGGTTGTCCTGCTTATGTAAAGCGGACTGTATCAAACAAATTGGATGCTAAGTCTGATAAATGTCTATTTATTAGATACCCTAAGGAAACGAAGGGTTACCAATTCTATCATCCCTTGGAACAAAAGGTGTTTGTTTCAAGGCATGCTGTATTTCTGGAAAAAGAATTTCTCTTACAAGAAAACAGTGGGAGTAGCATTGAACTTGAAGAAGTTCAAGAAACTCCAATAGACATTACAGAGACACCTAGTCTAGACCCACAACCAATAACTCATAATGATGAGCTATCAGTTGAACCTGAAACAACACCACTTCTTCGTAGGTCTGATAGGACACGCAATATTTCATAGAGATACGAATTTCTCATAAGTGAATCGAACGACGTGTTACTCGTTAACAATGACGAACCTATCAGTTATGAAGATGTTCTGATAAATTCAGAAAGGGATAAATGGCTTGAAGCCATGAAGTCGGAAATGGATTCCATGTACGAAAATCAAGTATGGGACTTGGTTAACCCGCCTGAAGAGATTAAGCCCATAGGGTGCAATGGGTTTTCAAGAAGAAAACCGACATGGAAGGTAATGTTGTTACCTTTAAGCTAGATTAGTGGCAAAAGGATATCGTCAGAAATAAGGAATTGATTATGACGAAACCTATTCACCAGTAGCTATGCTTAAATCCATTCGGATGGTCCTGGCCATAGCAGCTCATTATGATTATGAGATATGGCAAATGGATGTGAAAACAACTTTCCTTAATGGAAACCTGCTTGAGGATGTATACATGATACAACCTGAAGGTTTCACATCGGTTAATAAAACCAAAGTATGCAAGCTTCGACAATCCATATATGGACTAAAGCAAGCATCCAGGAGCTGGAACATCCGTTTTGATGAGACAATCAAAGAGTTTGATTTCTCACAAAATCCTGACGAACCTTGTGTGTACAAGAAGGTTAGTGGGAGTGCAGTCGTATTCCTAGTGTTATATGTCGATGACATATTACTTATAGGAAACGATATATCAGTCTTACAGTCAGTTAAAATTTGGTTGTCTAAAACTTTCTCCATGAAAGACCTGGGAGAAGCAACCTGTATCCTTGGGATTAGAATCTATAGAGATAGATCAAAACGGTTGCTTGGTCTTTCGCAGTCTACATATATAGACTAAGTGCTAGAAAGGTTTAGCATGTCAGAATCCAAGAAAGGTTACCTTCCTATCAGGCATGGGATCAACCTTTCAAAGTCTATGTGTCCACGCACAGAAGACGACAGGATTTGCATGAATAAGATTCCTTATGCATCCGCGATAGGATCTATCATGTATGCTATGTTATGTACTAGGCCTGATGTATCGTATGCTCTGAGCGTCACCAGCAGATACCAGTCTGATCCAGGAATGGATCATTGGGCAGCTGTCAAGACAATCCTCAAGTACTTAAGAAAACTAAGGATGTGTTCCTAATATATAGAGAAGGTGATATGATAATACGTGGATATACAGATGCCAGTTTCGAGACAGATAAGGATGACTCCAAATCTCAGTCCGGATACGTATTTATTTTGAATGGAGGAGCAGTAAGCTGGAAAAGTTCCAAGCAAGATACCGTAGCAGATTCTACCACGGAAGCGGAATATATTGCAGCTTCGGAAGCAGCAAAGGAAGCAGTCTGGATCAAGAAGATTGTCTCAGAACTTGGTGTGGTTCCAACCATTGATGAAGCAATACCGGTTTACTGCGACAACAATGGAGCTATTGCACAAGCAAAGGAACCAAGGTCTCATCAGCGATCCAAACATGTGCTTCGCCGCTATCATCTGATCAGAGCGATTATAAGTAGGAATGATATACAAATTGAGAAAATTCCCACTGAAAGGAAATTAGCAGATCCTTTAACTAAGGCCTTGCCTCAAAATAAGTTTGAGGGTCATGTTAGAGCCTGTGGTATTGGGTACCGTAGCGATTGACATTAGGCCAAGTGGGAGTTTGTTAGTGATATGAGAGAAGTGTCCTAAGGCAATCGCCTTATGATTGTAATCATTTATTTTAATAAATGAATATTCACTATTTGAGTATACATGATTATTTGATTAAGATCTTAAGCTCATTTACTGAATGTCCACAATATAATTCATAGCATGAGAGAATTTGTGATGAATTCACAACTAGTGATTATCTCTACATGTGCAATTGTGAAATATTGAAATTGTCCCTAGTCGATGAATTGATAAATACTGACACTATCAATTCTGTTGAGACTAGCATGGGTTATTCTCTAATCAGCTGATTCTCACTGGCTGGTGACATTGAGATGTCCGGAGATAAACATGAATGCTAGTTAAGGGAACTAGTTCATTAGAGTGACTGGCTGTATAACTTCATATGGTAGTCTATATATAGATATGTACCAGTGAAGTTCTTACTGCAGCTTAAGTGCGATGTTCCTTTTGTTGGTGCCCCAGTTGGTTTTGATGTGATCAACCAAGTTAGGTTAGGTCATGTTGGTTTTAATCCCTCTGCTAAGTGTGCAGGAGCTTAGGTACGGAGGAAGTCGAGTGTAAGACGTAGCCGGACGAGAAGGATTGTGCGGGGAAGTGAGCCGACGGGCTCGGTACAATCCGAGGGACGCGGATGCTGTGGAAGAGTACACCGGTGGAGCGAGAAGGACGTGCGCGGTGTCCGAGGGACGAGAAGCCGGGAGGAAGGACGCTCGAGGGGCGAAAGGCCGGAGTCGGGTTTGGGTGAGCCTAACTCCAGTTGGCCGGAAATCACCCAGAAGACGAAGAATCAAAAAGACTAGTCCAAGCGCCCAAAAGAAAAGAGAAAATTATTTGGTGCCATGAAGGATCGAACCCGAGACCTCAACAACACACACTAACCCACTTACCATTTGGACTAAAGGCCGATGGCAATAAAATGTTGCCGATATTACTACTTAGATATTACAACAGCGACATGGAGATTCCAACAGCCATCTCGAGGAAAGATAAAGTTTTAATTAAAACAATTAAAACTTAAAGGATAATGTTACATTATCCTTTAATCAAATCCAATGGATGCAGTTTAATCCCATCCAAGATCAACCATCCAGATTACATCCATGGATCAACGGCCAAGAGAAAAGTGATCAATAATCAACAATCCAGATTTATTCTCTTAGGCTATAAATAGATTTAGAGGTTTTGCTTTAGAAATCAATCATTTTATTCATTCTTGTAAAATCTCTAGCGTGCTATTTTTGTAAGGCTTCTCCGCCACAAGAAGATTTTTATTGAGCGTCCACTGCCTTGGAAGCAATGTTCTCAGTTGCGACCAAGTTCTTTTTTAAAGACGAGTGCCTCCACTTTCATAATTTTTTTTCCCCGTCTATTCACCCCCCTCTAGCCGGTCCAACCCGTTCCAACAAGTGGTATCAGAGCCAAGGTCGCCGCAGAAGGACTAATCGTCGACTGCAGCAATTTCAAGAAAAATGGTTGGAGCCGTAATCTACCCGCCAAAATTTGAGGGGGAGTTCGCGATGTGGAAGCGCCGAATGCAGGTATTTTTTAAAACTGATATTGAATTGCTAATAATTATGAAAAATAGTTTTTCAGTTCCTAAAGGCAACAACGGCAAGGATAAAGAAATAGAGTCGTGGACCAAGAAGGAGAAATCAGACTTTGAAGCAAACGGCAAAGCTGAATTTCATCTACTAGCCGTTCTTCCCGCGCAAGAAGTTAATCGCATCGAGAATTACAACTTGGCAAAAGAGCTCTGGGAGAAATTCCTAGAATTGCATGAAGAGAAGAATAAGAAATCAGACATCGCCGCACTGAACACAAGGAAGATCCAACTCGATGATGAGTCCTCGTCAGAAGAGTCGGAAGGTCATGAATACGTGGGACTTGCGCTAATGGCAAATCATCAAGAAGAGAGCACTGATGAAGGGGGAGAGACCTCAGAAGAAAGCGACGATGAAAGAGGAACCTCGCTTTTCGAAAGCGACCCGGTAAGTGAGGTATGTCTACTTCCACCTGCTCGAATCTACTCGGTAATAAAATCCATGCTTAAGTCGATGAATAAATTAGAGATAGAAAACTCTGAGTTTAAAGAAAGATTTGGCACTGTATGCTCATCTGTTTTATCCGACCAATTAAAAATAGAAAATGAAAATTTGAAGAATCTAGTGGAGAAATTAGAAAATGATATTGCATGTTTAAGAATTAAA